>JACEEZ010011970.1:0-63983 GCA_016584305.1 Chionoecetes opilio | reverse complement strand
CTAGGGAATGCCAAATTAGGGATTTCCCTAACTTCTAGATAACCCAGTGCTAAGGGAACTTGTTCCTTATAAATGCTAGATTTTTGGTATAGACTGCCCCTAAATTTACATGGAGCCTAACCTAGCAATATATCCTATAGCCTTCACACTACTACACCAAAAGTATACCTAACCTCACTTAACAAAAGTTGATTCGCACCTAATAGGCCCTAATATGCATTACCAGCATGCATAGTATAACCTGAAACCTAACCTAACCTTAACCTACAAGTAACCTAACCTAACTCACAAAGTATACCTAACCATAACCTTAACCACAAAGTATACTACCTAACCTAACCTTAACCACAAAGTATACCTAACCTAACCTAACCTTAACCTTACACAAAGTATACTAACCTAACCTTAACCACAAAGTATCCTAACCTACTTAACCAATACCTAACACAACTAACATAACCTAACTTAACCACAAAGTATACCTAACCTAACCTAACCTAACCTTAACCACAAAGTATACCTAACCTAACCTAACCTAACCTTAACCACAAAGATATAACCTAACTACCTAACCTTAACCACAAGTATACCTAACCTAACCTTAACCTTAACAAAAGTATACCTAACCAACTAACTCTTAACCACAAAGTATACCTAACCTAACCTTAACTCACAAAGTATACTGTCTGCTGGGTATGCATGCTACTATAGGCGGCCTGTTTCAACTGGCGGCCCGAATCACGGATACCACTATAACCCCCTAAAAGTTATACTTAACCTCACTATAACCCTCTAAAAGTTATACTTACCTCACTTACCCTTTAAAGAACTAACCTAACTAACTATAACCCTTAAAAGTAAATAACTAACCTAACTATAACCCCTTAAAAGTAACTAACTTAACCTCACTATAACCCCCTAAAAGTAACTAACATAACCTTACTATAACCCCCTACAAGTTGCTAACCTAACCTTAGTTGTGATACGACTTGAGAAAGTAAAGGAATAAAAAAAAAAAAAATAAATTGCAATCTGGGGAAAAATCGCTAGCCATCTAAGGAAAATCCCCAGAAAAATTATCACCCTACATTTAAAGCCTCAATGTACCCTAGCATCATAATCACATCATTAAACACTGTATATATGAGTAAATAGTCCTTTCAACTTACCTTTAAAGTTGAGATACACCGTGACGGCTGGCAAATGGGGGGTACCGATTTATAAACTACGGGATAAAGGTGATTTGTATAACTAAAAAATTAAGTGGTAGTTACCGACAACAACAAATTTTGCTACTTTTTTTTCTATTAAGCCCAAATTTGGGGCCCCGGTTTATCTTTAATAACCTTTCTTTTTTACAAAATGATTTTTTGTGGCGCAAAACAACAAAACCCTTTTTGGTTTCTCGTTATTACACTCCTAAAAAAATTGCAGTACGTAGTACAAGTCACCACCCCACCACAACCTTGGGGGGGGGCCCTTGACCGCCTGATAAAAGTGAACCGAGTGAACATTTTGAAACCCTCCCCCAAAAGTGATGCCCTTTCCGTCCCTCGTCCTTAAATCCCTCGTCGAGTATTTTTAGAAAAAAATTTATATTCCCCTATATGATTATTAGGGCAATATATATCTTAAATATACAAAAAAAGGTTTTTGATGTGGTACAAAATTTAGGGGCTTTTTTTATCCTATTTTGCTTAATTCTTTCCCAACCCATTGTTCCTTACCGGGGATTTTCTTTCCACTGTATTTAAGGGTGTCTGGGGCTCAGCCCTACTAGGAATGCTGGGGAGTGGTTTGGACGGGAATTTAGAATTTTTTGAGGCACCCCCTATTTCATAGCGGCCGGGGGTTACCAAGGCCAAAGCGCAGGGCGGGAAACCCTTTTTTACAGATGTGAATTACAATAAGCATAAAATCATTGCGGTAATTTTTCATTTCAGTCAAAGCCGGAAGGTGATTCCCAAAAGTATTTCCCTGTTATCTACGGTACAAAAATCTCCGTTATTTCAGCCGAAACGGATGAGGTAGGTTCAATCAGGTTTTTTTGGAAACTTTCACAAAGAAAAAATTAAAAAAAAAAAAAGGGGAAACCGTTGATTGGGGCCCGCCATTTTGAAACGGGGCCCCCGCCTAATAGTCCCCATGCATACCCGGCAGACGGGGCCCCAGTTTCGGGGGGGGGGGTTTTTTTTTTCGGGAGACCCCAAACTATTTTTTTTTTTGCCTAAAAGGGGGGCCCCTTGTTCTAAGGGAATATTTTTTTTTTTGCGCAAACCCAAAAAAAAAAAAAAAAGGTATCCTTTTTTGGTTTAAGGTTGGGTTTTTCATTAAAACCCAAATAATTTGGGTTGGGTTTTTCAAAAACCCTTTTAAGGTTGGGTTGGGAAATTCATTAAAACCTAAAAGGTTGGGTTTAAATTTTTTTCTTTTTTTTTTAATATTTTTTGTGTTTTTTTGTTTTTTGCGCAAAATAAAACTATCTCCGTTAAAACAAGCCCTATTGTGGGCCGGAAAAAAATAGTCGGGTCTCTAAAAACGCCCGGGCAAACCCCTCTTTCCGTATGCTTTTAATATGGCGGCCTGTTTCCCACGGGCCGCCCGAATAAACTGTACCCAAATTTGGGAAATACAGGTTAAAAGTACTTTTTTCCTATGTATTTTGATTTTTTAAGAATGATAGTCACATTCAGAATCTTTGGGAAATGCCATTTTGCATTTATCCCCGCTTCTTAGGTTGGGGGCTACTAAACCATCGCCGGGTTTAAATTTTAGCGTTCTTTTGGGGGGTCTTGGGTCAGTATCGGGTCATTTCGCCCCCCCTGCCATTTCGCCACACCATGGAGTCATTTTGCCCAAAACCATGGATTTCTTTTCGCCACACCATGGAGCCCATTTCGCCCACACCAGGAGCCCATTTCGCCCACACTATGGAGCCCATTTCGCCCCCCTTAGGGGGATTCATTTCGCCCCAAAACTATGGGGGCCTTTTTCCCCCACCCATGGAGTCTTTTCCCCCAATTTTACGGGTTTGGTTCATTTACCCAACCGCTTTTTAAATTGGCCCATTTTTCCCACTCGGGTATTTTTTTACAAATGGCCCCAAATTTCCCCCTGCAAAAATTGGGGAGCATGGTTTTTGTTTACCTTGGGGGATTCTAAGCGACATTTTTCTTTGAGCCTTTCCGTCGAAAATCAATAGTTTCGGAAAAATATAGAACTTTTTTTTTTGGGGGGGGGGAATAGTCTCCTTTTTTAAAAAAATCCCCTCCCTCTTCCTCTTCATGTGACCGGGAAATCGCTTTTTTTTGGGTATTTTTTTAAATTTAAATTTTTGGCCCCCAGTAAGGGGGTTAAAGGGTTTGGTTTTGGAAAGGGTTGGGTTTTAGGTTAGGAAAGGGTAAGGTTAATTTTGGTTATTTAGGTTAGGTGGGGGTGGGTTGAGGTACCCCGGGGTCCCCCCTCCGAAAAAAAAAGCAAAGGGGCGGGTTTCATAAAGGGGAAGAGGGGGGCATTTTGTAAAAAAGGGAAAGGAATATTCCCCCCCCCCACCAAAAATGTTCTATATCTCTGAAACTTTTAAATTTTGGGCGATGGAAAGCTCCAGAGAAAATTTCTTTAAAACAAAAAGGTTAAAAAAAAACCCATGCCCCCTATTTTTGTGGGGAAAAGGTTTTGGTGCCATCGAAAAAATTTTTCCCCCCCCAAATTTTTTCCCTTTAACTGTGCTTTCAATTGGTTTAGTGGTTCATTTCCCCCCCTCATTTTTTACCGGGGGCCCTGGCCCAAGTCCCCCCCAAGTGACAACTGGGACTTGAGACGGGTCGCCCCAAATCGTGAGCAAACTTCCCCAGGACAAGGGTTTAGGTAAGGTTGGGTTTAGGTATATTTTGTGGAAAAGGGTTAGGTTATTTTTAAGGTATACTTTGTGGAAAAGGTTTGGTTGGTTTCTTTAAAAACCTATAAGGTTAAAATACTTTGTGGTGAAAATTAAACGTAGGTTGGGTTTTTGGGTATACTTTGGGGTTAAAGGTTGGGTTTGGGTTTTCCCTTAAAAACCCTAAAAAGGTTTGGGTTTTGGGTTTTCATGTGGGTCGACTTTTTCTTTTAGGCGAGGTCATTTTTGCCCTCGGGCGATTTGTCCGGGGGTCGAGTAGTCCTAGCAAGCGTTTACCGTGGGAAAATTTTGGTTTAAAAAAAAGGTTTTTTATATTTAAAAAGGTTTTTAAAGGGTTTTTTTAATTTTATATTTATTTTTTCAAAACAATTTAAAAAATTTTCATATAGTTTTTTCTTTTCAAATTCTTTTTTCCCAAACTGGGATAAAACCCCCAAAACCCCTCTACTGTTTCACCCCCCTCCCGGGTTGGCCCTCTTGAACTAAAACACCACTTATCAGGGTTATAACTACTAAACAATTTTAGCCAGTGCACGGGGACATGAACGTGTGGGCGAACCCGATTTTTAGAATTGATTTTACATGGGGGGTAAAATCCTGGGGGCAAATTTGGACCGTAAACCTTGGGTTATTTATGTCGGGGTTAGTAACCAATTTCCATGTATTGTTTAAAACTTCATTTTTTTTTTTTGCCTTTCTGTAAAAAGGGATTTAATTTAGAGATTTTTTTAAATAATGGACAACCGTGGGTCGCTACCGCCGTTACCACTTACTTTTGCTATTTTAAATTCTTTGCCCCCTTTCCCTGTCCCGGTTTAAACCCAAATTTCGCGCAACCTTCAAAACTTATATACATATTAAAGAAATGGGAAATTTTTTTACAATGGGACCGAATTTCCTTAAAAATTTTGGGGAGGGGGGGTTTCAAATTTACCTTTTTTAAATTCCTAGGAAACTTCTTTATGACTTCCGTCGAAAATAAATTTACTTCGGAGATATGACAGGGTACTTTATAGGAGAGGCGAGAGACAAGGGTTTTTACTTGCCCCTCACTTTTTCTTTCCCTCTTGGCCCTGCATCGCCTCTGTTTTTTCCCTTGCCGGGGAAACATTTTTTTAAAAGGGCAATTTGGCTTTAGTTAGGGGTTAAAGCGAGAGAATAGGTTGGTTTTTTATTTTTAGTGAGTCAAAAGGGGGGGTTTGGTTAGTTAATTTTCATATCGCCTATCCCTTTCCTTTCCTTTTAAAAAAACATCTTATATCCCCCTAAAGTAGTGATTTACGCAGAAGCTCATAGAGCAGAGGCCCCCAACCCGCAAGCACCGTGGGCCGCATCCACAATTTCCGAGGGGCCCGAGGGCCGCACCAAAAAAAAACTCTAAAAACCCACATTTACAGAACAAAAAAATTGCAAAGAATTTATTAATGAACACCGGGGTGACTTTTCCCTCAGCACAAAGCTTATCAAAATCGGGGGTAATGGAACTCCCACTCGCAAGAAAACGTCGCCCAAATTGGTCTCTGTGAGTTTGTGCACTGGTCTTCAATTTTGTCATTTTTCATCTTGCAAACAGCTTTTTCCGCAAAAGTTTTTAATTCAAACATCGCGACACTTTCATCGCTTTTCTGTACCAGGGCCGGAAATTTGGGACGTGTGCGAACTTGAGACCCCAAAGGTGAGGTGGGACGACCCGTTGAACTTTGGGGAAACAGCTCGTCGGAACACTGGAGCTCAATAAATTTTCAAAGGGCGGGGAGGCCCGCGGGGGCACACTCTGGGTCCGGGTTTCCGAAGGGTGCGCTGAACACCTTTCCGCTCTGGGGTGTAGCCGCGTACTTTAAAGAAAACGGCGGGAAAACTCTTTCCTAAAGCCCCCAACGACGCCCCACGTTTTCTCTGTGCTGGTGGGCTTAACTGACCCCAAATTTCGAAAAGTGGGTGAGCCCCTTTTTTTTTCAGCTGAGCCCTCCCATGGGCCTTGAGTTTCCCTCTCAAAGGGCGTAAATTTTTTACATCATGCCCGGGACGAGGATTTTCCCCCCCTTTGGGCAAAGGGTTTTCAGGTTGTTCGGTGAGGGGTTCGGGTCGGGGGAAAAAAGCGAAAATGGGCGACCCAGGGGGGCATCCTAAAATGGGGGAAATTTCCCGCTCCCCTGGGGACAAGAACTCCCCGCCCAGCTGCTTTCTGAGGTCGAAAAAACACGCTTTAGCATGACCGGGGCGGCTGAGCCAACCAGCCCGCAAGTAGCCCGGGGCCCGCCATCCCCCCCTTTGGGCCCTCGGGGGGAGAAAAGGGGCCCCGGGAAACTGGCGGTGGTTTACCCTCTTGCCAAACAAGGTTCATTTTCCATCAGGAGCAAAAGCAAATCCCTTCGTGGAGCCAACCATGGCGGGGAAAACCGTCGGGGGTTCACGGGGGGGGGGCGGAAAAATTTTGGCCCAAAGTTCAATCCCATTTCGTCCACACCCCTTAAACCCTGCCCCAGGGGACATCGTCACCGGGGGGTGGTCCCCTTTGAGCGGGACGAGCTGCAGGAACTCCACTACATCCGGGTTTTGCCCTGTCACTCCACGGAAGAAACCCCCAGCTGGGCAGTTCCTTCACATTTTTTGGACTCGCCCAAAGGCCAGTGAGAATTAGCGCACACCTTACCCCGTTCCCCCAGGGTAGAGCGAACGTTAGAGGCCCTCTTTTCCGTTTGGGGCGGGTAAATGGTGGAGCGGAGAGGCTGATCTGACTAAACACCCCCTTTCTTCAAACGGGCAACGTCGTCAACCCGGCCACCCTACACCCCTTTTATGAACTCTCCTTCTTTAAAGGGGTTTGAGGCTCCGGGCAAACCGGGTGGGGCAACCCGGTACTGGCACGAGTGTTGTTTGCTCCCCCTGACTTTAAAAAGGGCCCTTTCTTGAACACGTTTTTTTGTTTCCCCCCAAAAGGAGGAAGGCGAACACCTCCTTCCTGTCCCCCTCGGATTTTCCCCTGCGTACTTGGCTTAAAAGGTTTTCAAAAGTCCCTCTTCACATTGTATTTTTTGCACAGGGCCCACAGTTTACATGGCAGATGGGGCCCACAGGGTTTTCCCCTTTTTTCCGCTCGGAAAAAAAAAAAAAAGAAGTAGCGCAAACCCACGCCTGTTGAAAAACGTTTTTCCCATCCTCGCTTTTCATTTCTTAAAAGGGGGAAGCCTCTGAAAAGGGAAAAAAAAACCACTAAGAAAGAAGACTAAACTCTTAAAAAAATATTTTAAACCTTAACCTCCAAAACTAAACTAACCCAATTAACCAAACCTAACCAAACCCATAACTTAACCTATCCTAAAACAGGGTTTTTGAGAAAAAAGATTTTTCCCAAAAACCCACTTTTGGAATGATGGGGCTGCCCCCGATCCCAAAAAAAAAAAAAATTGATCGGGCGGGCCGCCGGAAGGGCCCCTCGGGGGCCCGCATATGGCCCGCGGGCTGCGGTTTGGGGGGACCCCTGTCATAGAGAGAATTTTTTCTTATAATCAAATAAGATAAACAAAAACCACACTCCCAATTTGTAGGGTTTTCGATCCTATTGAAAAAATTTTTCCCAAAAAATTATATATTTGTCTAATAGTCCCTACAGACCATCCTCCCCTTCCAAGGTCCCCCAACCCTATAGGAATTAATTTAAATTTTCGGTTAGGTTCATAATCCCCCGGGGGGTCAAAGGGGGGGGGATCTCCCCCTTTTAGGATGTTAATTTTTTTTGGGTTGGGGAAATAATCCCCCCCGGCAGGGGGGGCAAGGGGAACCACTCGGGGGGGCTGGCGAAGGGGGGCGGGGCCCACACTTTTTTCGTACAATTCCGTCCCTTTCTTTTTTCTAAAATTTGATATTTTTTCCTTGCCAAGTTTTTTTGTTTTTTTGATGGGAGATACATTGTTATCAATGGGAAATTTTGGGGTCTTTGGATTTGGGGCATGAAAAAAAAAAGGTTTTTTGGAAATAATAAAAACCGCCATCTGAAAATACCCCCTTAAATTTTTTGGCCAGGGAAAAACCCAGGCCCCTGTCCCCAGAAAATGGCCGCGCATCCTCGTTCATTGAAACCCGAGATTTTTTTTCCTGGAATGGTTATTAATTTCCCCTAGGCTTTAAGGGGTTTTTTTTATTTTTATTTATTTCGGCCTTATTCATCCCATATTGGTTTTCCGGATATTTTAAAGTCTCCACAAATACACATCAGTCAAAAACCCCCTTTTCCCCTTTCCCTCCCAAAAACCCGGTTTTTTAAAAAAAGGTTTTCCCGACGGGGTCCCCGGTAAATTTTTTGGAGGGGGGGGGGTAAAATGCAAAAAGACCATTTCCCCACGTTTTTTTTTAAAGTAAACCCCACTCTTAAAAAAACATCAAAATGCTAGGAAAGAATACTTTTTTACTCCGAAATTTCAGGGAAATTTCGACAGAATACAATTTTGACGGGGGAAAAAAGGGGGTTTCCCAAAAGGCCGGAGGTCGAACTTCCAAAGTTTTCTATCATAGTCAAAATCCAAAAAGATTTTGTTTTTGATTTCCCCTTGACTGTTAGGAAACAAGATGTTATTTCCAAAATCGGGGCTCTTCACAACTTGGGGATCTTGAAATGAAAAACAGTTCTGTTAGGGGGGGTGTGCCAATCTGGGGAAATTTAATTTATATATGTAAAGTAAAAAACCCCTTTTAGCGGGGACTGGGATAACTCGGAATTTTTTAAAAATAACTGCATGGCAAAGGGCAGGGGTTTTTTTTTTTTTTTTTTTTTTTTTTTTTTTTTTTTTTTTTTTTAATAAAAAAATAACAAAAACCTTTGCCTATAGGCGGGAGGCATGGGGCTCCAGGAGTGGGATGGTAAACCCCCGGCCCCTGGTGGGGCAGGCGGATTCCCTTTTAGTGGGCGCCCGTGATTAGAGGCTCATGCCGCCCCCTGTTTCCCCCCCCATGCACTTTGCAGTCGAAGGTAGAGTTAAGGACAGGGCATAGTGTTTTCATAAATAAGTTGGGGTCAAGTTGGGTGTAAAAAAAAAAGCTTTTTTTTTTCGATGGCAACCCAACTTCCCCACACAAAAGGGGGCATTATTTTTTGGGTTTTCCTTTTGTATTCTAAGAGACTTTTCTCTTTGAGGGTTTCCCCTTTGCAAATCAATAAATTTTTGGAGATAAAAGAAAATTTTAGGTGGGGGGGGGAAAAATTTTCTCCTTTTTTACCAAAAAACTCCCTCTTCCCTCTTTTTATTTACCCGCATCGCTTTTTTTTGGAAATTTTTTTAAACTTTTATTTTTTGGACCCAAATTAGGAGGTTAAAGGTTTAGGTAAGGGTTTAAAGGGTTTGGTTGGTTAGGTTTGTTTTGGTTAGGTTAAGTTAGGTTAAGTTAGGGTTTAATTTTGGTTAAAGGGTTTGGTTAGGTTTTGGTTTTGGTAGTCACGGGTGCGCCTCCGAAACAAAAACGATACAGGGCCAGAAAGGAAGAGGGAGGCATTTTGTAAAACCCAAAGGGGAATATTCCCCCCCCCCACCTAAAATGTCACATCTCCGAAACTTTATTTGCGACGGAAAGCTCAAAAAAAATTTCCCCTTAGAAAACCCTAAGGAAAACAAAAACCATGCCTCCCAATTGTGTAGGGAAGTTTGGTGCCCTAAAAAATTTACCAAGTCGAGTTTTTGGGAAAGCCGATTTAGGAACTTCAACCTGTAAATTTAAATTTTTTTTTTGTTTATTTCAAAAGATATGGGAAAATAGATCAGTTTTTTTCCCAAACCCGGAAACCCAATTTACCCCGGTCGGCACTAAAATCAATTTTAATTCACTTTTTCTTTCTCTTTTTTGTTTTTAATATACTAATAATATCCTGTAGTATTAGATTTCATGTAAATACAAAATTTAAAAATATTTTTTATTTAAAAACAAATAAATTTGGGTTATTAAATTTTTTAAAAAAAACAAAAAACAAAACCCCTGGGTTTTTTTACGTTTATTGTGACGTCAAGTGCACACCCCAAAACTATAGCTGGAATCCAAAACGCCTTTAGCCCCCTTTCCCGGTCGATTGGAAAAATGTGGGTTTAAGTCCAAAATTTTCCGTTTTTCCCAGTTTTGGCCGCACCGGGGGTCTAAAATGTACAAAATCACACGCTAATTTTCGGAGAACCCCCAAAAATAAAATAGCCAAAAAAACTTCGAAAAAAATATATGTTGAGTGCTGAAAAGGTTCGAATTATTATTCTATAGATTGAAGGGATTTTTTGCAAGAAAAAAAAATCAAAATGCCCGGTAGGGGGGACCGTTGGGGTCCCCCCAAAGGGCCCCCGGGACTTAGGGGGTTTTAAGGGGTTTCTTTTTTTGGGTTTTTGGAAGGAAACCCTTTTTTTTTCTGGGGTTTTTTTGGGGGGTTTTTATTGATTTTTGGGCCCATTTTTTCTGGGAAATACCCCGTTCTGATGTTCCCCACCCAAAAAATTTTGGTTTCCCCCCCAGGGCCCCAAGTTTATGGGTGGGAAGGGGATTTTTTAAAAAAGTGCTAGGGGCCCATTTTTTGTCCCCAAAAAACATTTAAAACACAGCAAAAAACAACCCGGGCCCTATTTATAATAGCTTAGGGGTTTTTCCCCTAGCAGACAAAAAGGCGAATTTCCCCCATAAGTCACCGAAAAACTCCATAAAATGCTCGTGTTTTTTCCCCTAAATTTTCCCCCTAAGTGTATGGGGGGTCTGGAGGTCCCTAAGGATCTTTATGTTGACAAAGCCTCAACCCTGGCAGCAAAAAAACTCTTCCCCCCAGCGCCAACCCAGGGATTTTTTGTCCAGAAAAGACGTTCTCGCTAATTGAGTGACAAAAAACTTGTCAAGAGGTTTTCGGCTGAACCATGAGGGAAATTTTGTAAAGTCACCCTGAATTTCATCCCTCCCGAGTAAAAAAAAGGAACCATACACTGAACGGGAAAGAAAAATTTTAAAAAACATTTTGATTTTTTCTTCGCCATTGGCAAAATGCAGCAGGGAAATGAGCAGTGCAGGGTGCTGCAGGTGACCATGGAGCAGCTGGAGTGGACAGGGAAAATATTTGCCCCCCCGGCCGTCCATGGGAAAACTTGGGTATACCTCGTATACCCTAAATCTCGCCGCGGAAATTTTTTACGACTTTTCCCCTTCTAATAATTAAAAAAGATGAAAAAAGGGTTTTTAGGTTTATTTGACAAAAATTTTTCGAAGGCATTGTTATTTTTTTATTTAGTAAATTATATGTTTATAATAAAATTTTCTCTTGTTTTTTTGGGAGAAATGAAGGTAAAAAATTTGTTTAACTACGCAGTCATATCTCCCTTTTGGAGGGGTTTTTATTTTAGCTTCAGCCGTGTGGGGATACTACTCCCGGAAAAACAAAAATATAATAAATTTGGGAAAAAAGGGTTTAAATTTTTTTCAAAACCGGGTTTAGAATTACCTACACAAAAAAGTGTGCTTTCTGGTTTCCCCTTAAAAGGGCTAAAAAACTCAAAGAGTTTTGTCGAAATCTTTTCCTTTTTAGATATCAAAGTTTTTAGTAAGAAACGTATGGGAAAATTTAAAATTTAAATAACCTAACCCTACCTTTTGATTTTACTAACCTAACCTCACCTTTATATTCACAACCTAACTCCAACCTTTTGTTCACTAGCCTAACCTTTAAATCCCCCGTGTTTGCCAGCTTTTGGTAATTTTTTCCCCCCCACCAAATATATGTTTTATCAGTATAAAAAAATACTGTTTCCCCCCCGGGAAAAGTTTGTTCTTAATATTATCCAAAAAAAAAAAAAAAAAAAAAACACTAAAGAAAGGCCCTTTGATACCAAGGAAAAATGCATGAACATATGCATTTACATGGAGAAATCTATAGAAAACGGAAATTTTATTAAAAAAAGGGGCCCCTTTTTTTTTGATATATTTCCCTTTTTCTGAAAAAAATGAATTAGAACCATGCATAAAATTTCATTAAATAAAAAAATAACATCATGAAAAAGGGTAATTTTTTTCCCCTTTATGGGTTATTTATTTTTTTAAAAGCTAATTTTTTAAAATGGTTTTTAATTCATTTTTCAGAAAAAGAAATAAAATCAAAAGGAAAGGGTAATTAAATTCCCTTCTATTGATATTCTCCATGTAAAAAGTATTTTTTGCAAAATATTAAAAAGGGGGCTGGCGCTGGTGAATATTAAGTTCATGCATATTTCTTGAGTCCTTTAAAAATGGCCTTTTTTTAGTGTGTTTTTTTGTTTTTTTTTTTTTTGATAATATTAATAACCCAAAAATTTTAGAAGATGACGGTATTCTTTTTATTTCTGGGTAAAAAATATATTTAGGAGGGAAAAATTACCATAATCTGGCAAACATGGGCAGCAAAGGGGGGTTTGTTTTGGGCCCCCAAATCGCTCCGAAAGGGGACATTTGGGTTGAAACCCTAGATCGTGACTTTAGTGCAAAGGGACCTATAGGGGGAGAGAGGCAATTTTTTTACATGTTCCCGCGTAAACTTTCTTTTGGATTTATTTACACGTATATTGAAAATTTAAACCTTTTAAAAAACTTTTTTTTTCCTTTCTTTTTTTTTCCTTAACCCCCCAGCTGGGGGGTTTTTTCCCCGCTATGGTCCCGGGCCCGCCCCGCGCCTCGGATGATTTTTTCGCCCTATTTTTTTTTTCAGTTTTTTTTCTTTTCTTGTTGACATCCCGGGGATTAATGAACTCCCACTACACTATCACTCCTATCTATATTTATACTGACTCCTTATTTCTTCTAGCACTCCCCCCAAGGTGTGGTCAGGGCAGAAAAAGCCTCCCTTTTCCCCTTTTTCCACCACCTTACAATAACGAGTTGAGATTACAATACAACCAAAATTTTGTAACGTATAAACCACCACCATAACCCTTTTCTCCCACTAAAGGCTACCACCTCTTTCTTCAGAACTGTGACTGAACTCCTTTTCAAAACCCCTTTTTCCCCCAGGGAAGGGGAGATACTTCCGGAAAAAGGCGAATTTTGTTTTATCGCAACACAATATCCTTCTGTCGCCATTCCCCCCCACTGTTGTTACCCTTTGGGGTTTCAACTCTCCTGACCCCAAAAAAACGAAAAGGGGTGCAGGCGAGTGGGTTTACAGGATTTTTTTTGTAAATTTTTCATCGTCTGTTTTTTTTGGTGTGGGATACCCTGGAACACTCCCGGCGGAAAAATTTTTCGTCGCTGCCCCGAGTGTTCCAATTTCTCACAGCGGTGTGTGTACATTTTCGGCGACAGTTCTATTCTTGATATTTTAGTAAACCCCAAAATATTTTTTGATCAACTTTTATTTTGTTTTTTTTGAATGCAGGGATTTAAATTTTCCCAATAGCTTAAACCCGTTTTGGTTTGGTTTCGTAAACCCGTGTCCCCCGGTTATATTTGTGGCCTAGCGGGGGGTCGCCCCGGGCCCGTTAGGGCAGGTTACGTAAACCCAAAGTCCAGGGTTTATTAAATGGCCTAGCAGGGGGGGCAGCCCCGGGCCCAAATTAGGTCAGGTTACGTAAAACCCCCTTTTTCCCGGTTTATTAGTGAACAGAAAGGGGGGGCACCCCCGGGCCCGTTAGGTCAGGGGACGTAACCCAAAGTCCCCCGGTTTATATTAGTTTAAATAGCAAGGGGGCGCCCCGGCCCTATTTTGGTCAGGTTTACGTAAAAAATTCCAGGGTTTTATTAGTGGGAACCCAAAACCAAAAGGGGGGCAAACCCCGGGCCCAGTTGGTCAGGTTTACGTAAACCCCAAAGTCCCGGGTTATATTATGACCTAGCAGGGGGGGCAGCCCCCCGGGGAAATTGGTCAGGTGACGTAAAACCCAAAGTCCTGTATTTTATTAAACTGCAGTTTTTTTAAAGTTTTTTTGGGACCCCAAAAAAAAAGTGGTGTCCCAAAAATAAAATTCCTTATTCTTCCCTTTTTTTCTAGTATATGAACCCTATGGAAAACCCATTAATTTTTCCTTAAAAATTAAGTCTCCCATCTTGTTTAAGAGATGGGTTAAAGCCCCAAAAAAATAATTTTATTTCTGAGGCAACGGGAAGGGGTTTTTGGGGTTTCGGCGGGCAAGTAAAAACCCCCCATCGCCACCCTGCCCGAGTCTATCACCAATAGCGACGTCCTTTCAAACCGGGTAGGCAGCGAGCAGCTCCCCGCCTAGAATTTCCCGCTTTAAATGAATAGACTTACCACCTAATCGTTATATTACTAGTTTATGGAAAAAAAAACGATCGGTGGTCGTTTTTTTACAACCAAAAGTTTTTCGGGTTTTGTTTTGCGGTTTTTCAAAATTTTTTACAAATAAAGGGTTTCGGGTTTCGGTTTTTAATAAAACCCGGCTAAGCTTGGTGGTGGGGGAAAGGGGGTGGGGGTTGGGGAAATGGGATGTTGGGGGGGAACAGGGGGTTTTGTTGGGGGTGAAAAATACGTAGAGTGAATAATGGAAATTCTTGAAGGACTCCAGCCCCCCCCCCCCCCTCCTCTCTCTCTCCTCTCTCTCTCTCTCTCCTCTTCCCCCCTCTCCCCTCTCTCCCTCTCTCTCTCCCCCTCTCTCTCTCTCTCTCTCTCTCCCGGGGAAAAATCCTCAATTGACATCAATAATATTCGCGGGGGCCCTTTGGGAAAGGGTTAAAATTTTATCCCGCGCTTTTCAAAAAATCGTTTTTTGTATGGAAATAAGGCAGGGAAATTAATTGGGTTTTTTGTGGTTTTGGTGTATTAATAAACATTAAACATATTTAGCAAAGAAAAATGGGTCAGATGATTACTTTAACATCGAAAATACAGAAACTTAAAAACTGAGAAAATGAACGATCATTCCGTTTTTGGTCCCAAAGTATTGCTGCCTGGGCATTTTACTTATTTATAGTCATATTTATGGCTCTTCATGGTGTTTTGTTTTGCATCTTTAAGATGTTTGTAAACGAATGCATTACAAAAAAAATGTCTTATATCTACTTTGTCAAAAATTCCTTTTCTCTCTCTTTCATCGTACAAAATGTACAATTATTTATCCATCTAGGCGTTTTTTTTAAGTGTGGCCCGCAAAAAATTCGAGCAGTCCGCACAAATTAAAAGGTCTGCTAAATTATGATAAATCGGGAAAAACAATTTTAAACCGAAACTGAAATGTATACAGTAAAAGCCTTATAACTCTGCAAGCTAGGGGCTCGGGGCCCTTGCCGTGTTATTCATGTGCCGAGTTTGAAATGTCCTCTGATATGGGTTAAAAAAAAAAAAAAAAAAAAAAATACTACTGTAAAAGCAAAAAACTCCCTTTTCCCCGTGAACGGGTAAATGTGCTGGATTTGAATAAAAACCGCCAAATAGCCGCATGGACGCCTCACCCACCCCTTGCCAGCCTTTCACCTTTTCCTGCAGGCTCAGGCTTTTTCTTTCATTCCCTTCCTGCGGGAGCACCCTTGCATGATGGAGCTGCCCATTTTTATATCATACTGTATGATTAACCCCAAAAACCGAAAATAGGTTGGCAATTAAAGAAAAGGCAGGAAAACCAGTGCGTAGGCTGACCCGTTTTTTTTGTCGTCCAAGCCCGTTTTTGGATTACAAAACCCACCCAAATAACATTGTTGAAATGTGTGTTATAATACTTGTGATTTGGGTTTGAAAATGTTTTGCTTGATTTTTATTTCGGCTCCTACCAAGCTTGTTGTGTTTTTGAAGCAGAAACCTTCTTTTTAAATTTGCACAAAATGGGAAATTCTTTTTCAAGAGGGTGCTTTGACGCATAAACCGCCAGTTTACGCCTACACGCTGGTTTCCCCGACCTTTTTTTCTTTGCCCCTATTTTATTTTTTTTTTGGGGTTTACTCATCATACTTATTTAAAATGTCACCTCCACCACGCGGGGGTTCTCCTCAAAAGGAATAAAATTAAAGAGCCTTGAGCCTGCAGGAAGATAAAAAGGAAAAAAATAGGCTTTATCACTGACGATATCCGTTAAGCGAAAGTGCGTTATAACTTTAATCAAAAGACTATCTATACTGACTTGCTACTCAGTTGGGCCTTTTCCCCAGGGGAGGCCAGTTTTGCGATTCCAGACTTTTCGAAAATCCTCTTTCCTTCAAACGAGGTATCAACTTCATTTTCAAAAGATAACTTTGTTTGGCAAGGGAGATACCTCCCAAAAGGTTTCCGCCGATTGGGCCCAATTATATTTCGGCATGGGTTTACTGTGATGAACTGAACTAAGTTTGAATAGAAACACAAACTTGATAGTTTTATTATAGTAACACACACAACCAACACACAATTAAAAAAAATATATATATATTTTAAAATATATATATATATATATATATATTTTATTATATAAAATATATATATATATAATAATATATATATATATATATATTTTTTTTTTATTTAAACAAATTTTGTTTTTTAGGTGGGACTAGAGAAAATCCTTCTCCTCTTCTCGTTCCGGTGTCAACCCCTTCTTCTATATTAAACATTTCCACCCCCCTGCTCCTTTTCCCCATGTTCTCTGATTCTCCATTGGGTTTCCCTTTGGGTGTCTCCACTTACTCCATTATGTCGCACTCCTCCCTCCGTCTCTCTTCTCACATTTCCAAACCATTGTGTCCTTTTCTTCTCATTCTTCCCTGTTTTCCTAAATTCGCATCTCTTACCATTCCTCCGGACACCCTGTTCTGCCCCTCTTTTTGCCATATATCTCCATCCGTTGGTCAATCTTTCAATTGTTTCCCCCCTTTTTCCTGTCTTGAAAAATTTTTTTCGGGGGCATCATAAAACATACTTTTTCTGACACACTTTTCAAAAAACTGCCTCTGCTCTTCGGGGGATATTTCTAGTCCTTAAAAAAGTTTTGCCATCTCTCCTTTTTTTCCGTGTTCTGTTGGTCTTGCCTAATTTTTCTCCATCCAGCCTCAAGCCCAAAACATCTTGGTTTAAAACCTCAAATTTTTTGTATTTTTCCCATCCTGCATCTCATTCTTCTCTCCCTTCGTCCCTTTTTTTTTCCTCTAATGCAAGCGGGGCACTAAAAGTTCTGCACCCCAACAACAAAACACTTGGTGACCCCCCTTAAAAACCTTTCACAGCTGCTTTTTGGCCTGCGCAGCAAAACCTTGTCTCTTCAGTGCACATGAAGCAGATCTCCCTCACGACATTGAGGCAAAGTCTGGGGGCTTGGTCACTTGCCGCGGTTGAGTATCTCCGTAAACTGCCCGAGCGACAAGCCTGTGCGTCACTCTTGGGGGCACGTTCCTTTTTTCTTCTCACTTGGGGTTTCCCTTTCCCCCGGATTTTTTGAAAGTTTCTTGCTGCCCGATCAGACGGGGGAAAAGAGGCGGGCCTGCTTGCTGCTGTGATCGCACTGTTTCGTTCCTTCACATAATTTGATGTAAGGTTAAAGAAGCTCGGGCAAGGGAGGGCACGACACCCCCAACAAAGTCATGCCCTGCCCCCAAACTTGTGTCATGCAGCTGGCCGTCATAAACAAAGATTTGGGTGACCCCCCTTAAAAACACTTCCCAGCTGCTGTTCCTGCGCAGCAAAACCCCTTGTCTCTTCAGTCCATGAGAGCCCTCCCAGAAGCGATCCCCTTTCGTGTTAGGCAGAAGTCTGAGGGCTTGGTCATTTGCCGGGTTTAAGCATCTCCGTAAACTGCCTCGATGGGCAGCACTGCGTCGCTAAATGAGACATTTTCCTGCCCTCGTAAAGCTGGTTGCAAATGAAACAAAAAAATTAATTTAAATTTAAAAAAGAAATCGTAGGGAAAAAAAAATTTTAGAAATTTTAATATTTATAAAATATTTTTTTAAAAAGTTTAGAAATTATGATTTATTTTGGAAAGTGAAATGTCCTTTTAGGTAATTTCGTTCAATTACTTTCCCTTTTAAAAAAGGAACGTATTTTTATTTCTTATCTACTAAATTTACCTGACGACTCGCCCCATTGTCGTCCTTGCCAGCGGGCGTCAGGGCGGGCACGCTTTTTTTGGCCGCAGACTTCCCACAGTACCCCGATGGGCAAAGGACGTTAGGAGTGCCTGTCTCATCACCCTCCTCCCCCGCGGGCCCATTTTCCCTTTGACAGCCTCAACAAGCGGGACGATGTGGTTTTGTCGATATTTTCCCTAGTCCCTTCACCTCAACATCCCTTGGTGCACCTCCCAAAGTTACCCGATAGCTTCAGAAACGGGGTACGGGTGCCGCCTCCCCCTCAAAAAACTGCTGGTCTGGGGGTGTGGGTTTTTCCCCCGGGGAGCTTCCTCAGGTACCCAAAATCGTCCCTCAATCTTTTCCACGGACCTTGCCGAGGGGTATTAGCTGTGATGTCATTGTAGTGGGCGTAGTCCTTGCCAAACCTAAAGCCCAAGCTGGTAGTTTTGAAAAGGGTTTGGGGTCTCGCTACATGAACAACCTTTTGGGTTTTCTTGTTTTTGTCCCTCCTCTCCTGCGGCGTCATCCCCTCCCCAAAATGCCCAGGGAAAACCAGAGACTCCTGATCGGGGTTTTGGGGACAGGTTTTTCCCGGTCGGTTCATTGGCCATTATAGAGTCCCCTGCTCTTAAAGTTGCGGTGTTTGAACCACTTGCGCAGAGGCAAAGGAAGCAGCATCTCCTTTTAAGGTAGGGCTATGCCTGTCAGCAAAATAACCAGGCGTAGTTGTTGACTCGGGGTGGCAGCCGCCACAAACAGGACATTGGTGCCTCGATGTTGTAGTCCAGTCAAATACGGTTTGACCCCGAAAAAATTCCCAAAAAAGCGTTTTAAAATTTTTTTTTTGGTAGTATTACTGTGGGAAAAAATACTAAAAGTTTACCAAAATTTGGTTTCCACAAAAGGGGGCCCAAAAATGACGTCAAAGAATATGGCCCCCAAAACTATAAAATGTTAAGGGGGTCGACTCCCCAAATTTTTTTTTTCTTATTATTAAACCCACATCTTTTAAACTGGTACATATATAAACAAGTAAAAAAAAAAGGTTTTCGCTTTTGGGAAATTTTGATTTGACGCATAGAAACATTACGAAAAAAACGTGATTTTAGGGGGGGCCCCCCCAAAAACTACCTCCCCCCAATATCATCGAGAGGTCGGTAGAGGGGTTCTTTGAAGAGGAATAAAACCGCTAAGAGTCAAGGACGATTTTTTTTTTTTTTTCTAATTAATCAAAATTAAAGCCCCTCAAAAAAAAAATAAAAAAATTAAAATTTTTTATTTTTTTTTTTTTTTTTTACTTTGGGGGCTATTTGAGGGACTATACACCCATAAATTTTATGTGGGGAACAACTCTAAAAGTTTACCAAAAAATTTATCACCACAAAAGGGCCTAAATATACTCATAAGACGATACAGCCTCGCACTAAAAATAAACCCTTTTCCTTATTTCAAAGCTGTGTGTAGTTCAGAAGGTTTTTCATTTTTTTTTACTATATATGTTGATATACAATTTTTTACAAAGTTTTTTTTACTAACTACACGGACATGCGATCATACTCATCAAAACGTCATGACATACTGTACTTTTTAAAAAATTTTAGAATACACAGTGGGTTTTTTTTGACCTACTTCATCCTGATACCGTTCAGTTAATAGTCTCTATTTTCATCATCAACACTGCTTCCTCACTCATATTGTCACAATGCCCTTCTTACATGGGCCGCATACCCGTGAACCGATTCCCTGTGTTTTGCAAGTGCAAACCCAAGTGTACTACAACCACGAAACAAAATTTCGTGAATTTTTTCAGAAGTTTTTTGGCGCAGGTGAGTATCCTCATCCTGGGAAATAGACTGTTGTTCTCAATTCCATCCCATTCAGTAGTGTCCATGGCCTCACCTTGTCCCTCCAAAACTCACTTGAGGTAACTCCGAAAGGGGATGATATTCGTTGCAAGGAGGGGCGTGGCAGCGTTCAGGTGATAAAGCTTTTGGCTGAACCAACTTTTTTGGGAGAGACTAAATACCTTTGCAGACAGATTGTCTCCGGGTTTTCCCCGAAAATGCCACCTCGCTTTCCCCCTCTTCAAACCAGCTATTTTTTTTAGGGGTGGTAAACATCTTAGCACAGCTATTGAAGACGGTCTCCCCTTTAAAAACCCTTTGTAGAGCGAGTTTTTTTTTCCCATTCCAAAACCGGGAAATGGTATCGCTCCCGTGAATGCATGCAGGGAACAGAAGCTGCTGCAAATCGTTTACAAGCAAATTCTTCAAACCTTAAAGTCGTATACTGTTGCAGGGCTCCCTTTATCCAGTAGAAATAAAACTTGTTGCCATCGCTGGTTGACGCGTGATGAAGTAACAAAACCATAGCTGTATCTTCGCCAATGAGACTAGTCCTTTTGTTGGTGACATTGACACTGCTCCTTAAAAATCTCCAATCTGCATCCCCCCCCTGATTGTATTACGTTGCAACCTCTTCCTTTATGCGTTTGAAAACGATTTAAAGAGACTGTTTGTTCTCCACATTAAAAAGGAATCCTCCTTTTTTTCCCGACAAATTTCGTTCCCTTTCCCCAAAGTTTCCTTTTTACTTTTTCGATTTTTGCGCCCTCTCTGATGGGTAAAGTCCTTATGTTTGGGCCTCCAAGTAAACCCTCAAATACTATTGTTTTCTATGCTCAAATCAAAATTTTCCCAAAAACACCCCCATTTTTTTTACTTTTTTATATATGCCCCGTTTAAAAAATGTAGGTTTAATAAAAAAGAAAAAAAAAATTGGGGGAGTCGATCCCCTTTCATTTATAGCTTTGCGGCCCTATTCTTTGACGTCCATTTTTTCCCTTTGTGGTAAACCCTATTTTGGGAACTTTAATGTTTTTTCCCCACATGTAAAAACTACCAAAAAAAAAATACAACGCTTTCTTGGAATTTGTTCAGGGTAAAGGTTTTTTTTTTCGTATTTTGACTGGGCTATTGGTGGGGGTTTACCCCCTTGTCCTCACTGGTATGCCATCTTTGCCTCCTTTCCAAGTTCACGATTGTAAAAAGGACACAAGGGGGCCATTCCAGTGGATGTCCCCTGAACTGCAAAAATAAATTCGTTCTAGTGGCCCACTACGATAAATAAGTGAATCGGTTGCCTAAGTGAAAGGGAAAAAGTTTATCAAATGTTTGAAGGTAATGAATATTTATTATGCAATCACTCTGGCTTGGCAAATCCTGTTTCGAAAAATAAAGTATACTTTTGGGTGTCTGAAAAAAAAATGCTCCAAAATATTAAAAACAATTTTTTAATTCCTAGAAAAAATTTTTTATATAGAAAATGTTTTTTTGGCATTGGGAAAAAATACAAATTTTTTAAAAGCTTTTGGATCCAGTTTTTTTTTTTATTTGAAATATTTGACGAACTCTTGAACACTGTTTCCAAAAATTAAAAAACCCTTTTTTCAGTTAATAATTCTTTCTTTTCTGCCGGGGAAAAGGGGGTGCCCCGCTTCTTTTTGAGGAGCTGGTAGAAGCCTTCTTCCCCCGGTGAACATGTCTTTTTTGACATGAACTCTGGCCTCGTGTTGCTCCTGGTTCTCCCCCCGAAAGGGGTTGGGGAACCATGGGTTTTTTCTGGGGGGCACACCCAGCTTTGCCCGGAAGGCCCCTGTTGCCTTGTCCCTCCTGGTGACGCTCATACTGGGAGCCACCTCTGTAAACCCCTTTGGGGAACCTGTAAAAAAAAAGGTTGTATAAATAACTGTAGCTGTCATGGATGTAATGGAAAAAAAAAGTATTTTTGACTTTTGTAGAGTTGTAAATGTCTAACCCGAAGGAAAAAGTCCATGGCGGTCACCACTGATGGGCTCGATGGGGTCCTCGATATCATTCCTCTACCGGCCTGCATGGATTGATCTGTGCAGAGGGTTGCGTGCAACATTTCCCTCCCAAATTTCACCTTAAATTTTGACATGTTTTAGTTTCAATTAATAGAAAGTCCTAAAAAAAAAATTCACAAAATTATAGTCAAATAAAAAATCATTTGAAAAATTGAAATATTTCCTTTTAACTCAGTAGATAATCCGAAAAAAAGAAACTCGGGGTTTTCGAAAATATTAAAGTCTTTTGGAAAATTTTTTTCCCAAATATTTGTTGATGTGCTGTGCGTACCGCTGCCAAAACCCCTTTCCCCTTTGCGATACACCTCTCAAGCGCAAGGTTTCCAAGTGCTCACGTGGTGTGAGCTTATTATACCTCATCTTTAGGTAGCCCATCGTCCCCACCTCAAGACCACTTTGCACACTGAGGGCTGATGTCAGCCTCCTAAGGACCGCCCTGCCTGGTAGGCACATGATGCCAGAGTTGCACAGGTCCTGGTATAACTTGGGTGAGGTCCTGTCCCATACTGCAGCCCTAGTCATTAAGGCTGAACTGTAGCGCCTGCCATTAGGAGGTGTGGTGACCAGTCTAAGCTGCTCAGATGTGAATTTTGCAACGGCAATCCACTGGTCCTTTTGATCTTCATCGTTATCGGCAGCTGTGTCAAGAAGATCTGCCGCCGCCAACATCATGTCCTGCCTGTCTGCCAAAAGATACTTCAGCCTGGCAAGGAGGTTCTGGATATCGGAGACCCGGCCGATGAAGCCGGGACTTGCCGTTATGCCGGTCACCTGAAAATAAAACAATAGAGAGAGAAAAGAGAGAGAGAGAGAGAGAGAGAGAGAGGAGAGAGAGAGAGAGAGAAGAGAGAGAGAGAGAGAGAGAGAGAGAGAGAGAGAGAGAGAGAGAGAGAGAGAGAGAGAGGAAAAAAAACAGAAAGAAAATAATGAATATAGATTTGTGCACAACAGATGTAATGAGCGGTTAAGATTTAGTTATAATTGTGTTAAATTTTTATTTCATATTAAATGATAATTTACATAAATCTTTCTATAATTTCTTAATGGGGCAAAAAAACAGTGACTTTTTATGCCACAAAAATTGAGTTTCTTCATCAATCTAATCGACATAACCTTCCAGACAACTACCCTCTCTCTTTTTTTTGGAGCGGCACCTCAGCGGCATCCTACTTTCTTTTCCCCCTTGATATTTTTGCGTAAAAAAATATAAATTACCTTCTTTCAGTTGATCCCCATCCCATTGTTGATGAGCTTGTAAGATAGGTCAGGGAAGACGGACATGCTGCGGGTGATGACTGGGGCTCCCCTGTCGTCTATTTTCTCCAGCTTGATGATGATGAGGAAGCTGTCCATATGAGGCACTTTGTGGGCGACAAATCCCTCCGGCAAACTCTCGCTAGCCAGTTTCTCCCAACACTCATCGAACGAATAGACCTACAACATAAAATTATGGCATGAATGTTTTAATGTGCCGTGTATGAAATGGCTTTTTATATGTTTTTCTTTTGAAAGTAGAAGAATCACCTTGTCCTGTTCGAGGAAGGCCTTGCTTAAATCCTCCATTATCTTTCCGTCGACCTGGCGGCGGGCTAGGAACCCAGTCTTCTCGGTCCTTGAATTTCACCTTGACAAGCTGTAGGTAACTAAATTTTAAAGATATTAGTCTAAATGTGTTAACGCGTCATTGTGCTGTGGATAAGAGTAAGATTTTACGCACAAATTTCATGACAAATTTTAAGACTTACCTGGGGTAGTCTTTGAAGACCCTGGGAACAGCGTTGGCCTTCAAGGTGATGCGCCTCCTTTTAGCGCCATGGAGGGTGTTTACAGTGGTGTTTAGGTCTTCGGGCTGGAAGTGGAGCTCGCACACCACCGCGTAAGCGAGGTTAGCAAAACTTTCGTCACGGGAGATAGCTGTAAAGATAGTTATCATGCAGTAAGTTAAAATAACTCTAATGTTTATTTTTTCATTCTTTTAATTGTGGCCAAATGGCATTCTACCTTGAGCCAGCGGGCACACAGGTCTTTTTTAGCAGGCAATCGGAAAACTGACTTTCCGCAGGGATTTGTCGCCCCCCAGCCGCGATGCCCTTCTTTTCCTTGCAATTTGTGAGGTACCCAGAGCGGCATTGGACTACAACGCACTTCCTGCCCATGATGCAACTTGAGGTTTTCGGGATCTGTTTTGGATAGACAAGCATAAAGTATACTAAGGCCCGTACCAAGAGTCATGATGAAGGTAGAGCGACGAACGACTGAGGAAGGGTACCATAAAAGGGATATTTTTCGAAATGAAGAGCAGCGACGACGGTCGAAGGTCAGCACGAAGACACGGAGGTACCCGAGTCTTCGTGTCGACCTTCGTCGCTGCTCTTCGTACCGAAAAAATATAACTTTTATGGTACCCATCCTCAGTCGTTCGTTGCTCGACCTTCACCATGACTCTTGGTACGGGCCAAAGTCATCTCGATTCTGAAAAAAATAAAACTGAGAAGCATTGAAATATATATTATACGGCGTAAAATATGTATATTTTTTACAGCATCACTGGAATTTGAGTTCACGTTAAATCTCACAAACAACGGCATAAGACTACATAATGAAGTGTTTATAAGGATGAAAGCCACGTCCTAAAATATTTTTGGTCTAAAATTCTGAATGATTTAAATTTTCCAAATTCTTCCAAACAATAAATAGTGGGTAGTATTTTTGCTTTAAGTGAAATTCCCCTGAATTAGATTTTTAGTAACAGCCTTGCAGTGTCATAATTATCTTCATGAGATGGGGGGGGGGGGGGGGGTTGAGAAAATGTAAGGGGCCATGGCTAAGTGCTCTCCTCCTATATACGCCATGTCAAACAATATGCATATACATATACAACAAACAATCATCCGTCGATAGACTGCTGTACCGTCATAAGACCTTTGAATGTTACCTATTTATCAATACGGTATTTGGTCATTTTGCACACACTACAACGTCATTTCGCCAAAAGGCAATTCGCCCACATTAGTTTACAGTTGTAATATTAAGAGGGTAAGTATATAAGAGGAACACAAGAACTTGCTTTGGTAAAATTACAGTCTTTTCCCGCCCTTAGGGGGTTTTTTTTCTCCAGACCTTCACAGATCCCTTCAGATACCTCTAATACGTAATTATAAAATTGGAGAGATATGCCCCCCTAAACGACCCCCCTGGACACCTAAAAAATATTATATGGTTAGTACTAATCTAACCTCAATAACCATAGCTCATTAATAACCTCCTAGCGGAAACCCCCCCCAAAAAAAATTACTAACCTGGTAAAATTCTAGTTCTCTCCCGCTCTTAGGTCTCGCTAGGAGGTTATTGGTAAGGTTACAGTGAGGTTAGGTTAGATCCAGCGGGGACGTTATAAGCAGTTAACCATTTTAATTCCATGAATTTTGCTCAGTTTTTCTTTCACAGTTAAAATGATGACATGATTTTTTATTTATAGTAATTAATGTTTTTATGTTTTTCTTAAGTTTTAATTGCTAATTGTATATTATTACAATTCGAATTATGACATGATTTTTCTCAAGTTTTAATGTTATGTTTTTATTAGGTTTTAATATAGTTAATACTACATGATTTGTGTTTTGAATAATATTTGTGGGCGAACCAACTTTAGTGTGGCCGAACAAACTCTAGATTTGGGTGAAATGACTTGCGGGACTGAGGGCGAAATGACGTAAACCACCAATCAACACGATAACAATACAGTGAAATAAATACGAATCACACAATTTTCAAGAAGAATCTGGTGCACCGTGAAAGCTTCTAACATCACTATACGCTCCACGCATACTGGTTTGCACATTATACACCTCGCTGTCTTGGAGCACAAATTAGTTTTTTTTCTGAGGGATTGCGGGGACTGAGACGCAATGGTGGAGAGAGACGCCAGCACATGAGTAGTCACTTCACAGCTACGTGTAAGCTTCATCATTGCACACACTCCACACACAAGTATATTGCACAGTATGCACTTCAGAGTATGCATTGACTTGGAGCTGAGGTGAATTTTCTTTGTGTATAGAGGACTACATGCTTGAGAAGAGAACTTTGAACCGAGGGCGGCATATGTTATACTGCCCACGCGAACACCACAAGACAACCAACTCTCCTCCTGCAATTGAGACGTTATTGAACGTGCTGTATCTCACTTGTCATGTTGAGCCTGTTCACGATGCACTCGTTACCAGAAAAAACAATATTGTAGTAAGACACAACCACCACATGCTGTAACACTTAAGAATAATGTTTAAAGTAATCGTCCAGACCATTTCATCATTCCTGATTTAATGCAATCAAATCATAGCCATTAACGAGTATATCAACAATACGTCGTCACTTTTTGTATCCAGTCAGCCGTTTTTAAATAATCCGCAATCAAAATCTGCAAATTCTCCGAGTTCTCAAAACACACTCAAGATTTGCAGACGCTCAGGCTCAGGCTCCGTGACGTAGCATCAGGGAGGCTCCTCTTCCCGCGCTTGATCAGAGGCACGTAAACACAGAGATAAATATAATAGTACTTGAAGATTTGGGTGTTTCTTTATAGATTTTTTTGCTATATGCCACATGCATGCATCCTTTATGGGTGCAGCATGCTTCCTTCCCACACACACGCCTGCACACCAACACCCTTCCCACACACACGCCTCCTTCCCACACACACGCTTGCATACACGCCTCCTTCCCACACACACGCTTGCATACACGCCTCCTTCCCACACACACGCTTGCATACACGCCTCCTTCCCACACACACGCCTGCACACACGCCTCCGTCCCACACACACGCCTGCACACCGACACCCTTCCCACACTCACGCCTGCACACACGCCTCAGTCCCACACACACGCCTTCACACCGACACCCTTCCCACACTCACGCCTGCACACACGCCTCCGTCCCACACACACGCCTGCACACCGACACCCTTCCCACACACGCCTGCACACACGCCTCCTTCCCCCACACACGCCTGCACACACGCTTCCTTCCTACACACACGCCTGCACACCGACACCCTTCCCACACACACGCCTCCTTCCCACACACACGCTTGCATACACGCCTCCTTCCCACACACACGCCTGCAGACACGCTTCCTTCCCACACACACGCCTGCACACCGACACCCTTCCCACACAGACGCCTGCACACACACACGCCTGCACACACGCCTCCTTCCCACACACACGCCTCCTTCCCACACACACGCTTCCTTCCCACACGCACGCCTGCACACCGACACCCTTCCCACACACACGTCTGCACACCGACACCCTTCTTACACACACGCCTGCACACACGTCTCCTTCCCACACACACGCCTGCAAACACACCTCCTTCCCACACACACGCCCTCCACACACGTGTGTGTTGTGTGTGTATGTGTGTGTGTGTGTGCAGGAAGGGTGTTGGTGCGCAGGCGTGTGTGCAGGCGTGTGTGTGGGAAGAGTGTCGGTCACAGCGACAGATTCACTGTCTGACACCGAAGTACAATCGCTCATCATAACATTTGCCGACAGGTGTCAAACAGAGTGTCTGCGGGTGTCCCTGTTCTGACGTCATCAATAACAGTCGTAGGCCTGTTGGAGGGAAGATTTTTTTTTTCGCGCGCTTTTTACAAAAGTCGTGTTTTTACGGAAATAAGGCCTGGAAATCAATTATTTTTGGTGGATTAGGTGTTTTGAATGTGCATTCAACATAATTAGGCAAAAAAAAAAATGGGTCTGAACGATTACTTTAAACTCACACCAAGCACTACTGGCGGCCACCGCAGATTCACGTCAACAAGGCCGCTGCTATACAAGAGAGTTGCCAGGTGCCTTTTTTTTATATATTAAAAGTAACACCAAAAAGGCTGCAACAAATGTGATAAAGCCCTGCAACTTCATTAATTATTGTTAAATGTCATGGAGGATGCTACTCATGTTAGAGAAAAGACATATCTCGCCCATGTAAATATACACAATGGGAAGCTTCGGGGAGTGTTGCCATAATATGAATTCTTAACTCGTTCATAATACTTTAACATAACTGTATAGAATAACTCTTACTATGACTTCATGAAAGTAGCACCACTAGCTCTTACTTAATAACATAGGGAAACATTATATAGGCCTCTTCCATTTGTGCCCAAGTTGCATGAACCAGTTCTTTCAGTTCAGGGTTGGGTTCTGGGTTCAGGGTTGGGTTCGCGTGTCACAAATGGAACGCAAAAACCCCGTTTTTTGTTTACAAACATACTCAGCTGGCGAGGCAATTTAAGAGAGAGAGAGAGAGAGAGAGAGAGAGAGAGAGAGAGAGAGAGAGAGAGAGAGAGAGAGAGAGAGAGGAGAGAGAGAGAGAAGAGAGAGAGATAACGAGAGAGAGAGAGATAACAAGAGAGAGATAACGAGAGAGAGAGAGAGAGATAACGAGAGAGAGAGAGAGAGATAACGAGAGAGAGAGAGAGAGAGAGAGAGAGAGAGAGAGAGAGAGAGAGAGAGAGAGAGAGAGAGAGAGAGAGAGAGAAGAGAGGAGAGAGATAACGAGAGGGAGAGAGATAACGATAGGGAGAGAGAGATAACGAGAGAGAGAGATAACGAGAGAGAGAGAGAGAGAGAGAGAGAGAGAGAGAGAGAGATATCGAGAGAGAGAGAGATATATCGAGAGAGAGATAACGAGAGAGAGATAACGAGAGATAACGAGAGAGATAACGAGAGAGATAACGAGAGAGAGAGAGAGATAACGAGAGAGAGAGAGATAACAAGAGAGAGATAACGAGAGAGATAACAAAAGAGAGAGAGATAGCGAGAGAGATAACGAGAGAGAGAGATAACGAGAGATATAACTCAGCTAGCTGCTATGTGAAGGGATCATATCAAGTTTAAGATCGCGGGAACGCATGGCTCCACCAGCCATGTATGCCTCTTTTATGCCGTCTGACATCCTCTCCGACTCGTGCATGCGGAAAACCCTTCACGATAAGAGAAATAGGGCCCAAGGCGACCATTATTTGTTATGAACTGAAAACTCTACCCAAGCTACCTCTTCACTCTTCAACATCAGAAGGTAGATATCTAGTCTGGAATAACCAAACAATATATGAGTGTTCATTTTATGAATATATTCTTTAAAAGTCCTAGTCGCAGATGCGTGACTTTTCATAGTGACAATGCCTTGACTGAATATTAAGACCACAGTGGGGATTCAATGGTTTCTTTTGTACTCATGAAAGATGGGCTCTCTCTGCTGGCCTTTATAAGCACATTCTTTGTATGTTCTGCTCTAGGATGTAGTGGATATAATCAACTTCTTGAAACACAAAATATAATAAGCAAAATATACCAAGTAAGTAAGTATATAATATTAATTTTTACAAAAAAATAATAAATAATGCCCATTTGGAAAATAATTCGCAGGAGTTGGCTTTGCCAACCAGCCGCAGCGGCCAGGCAATCGCGCACCATCAAATTAGCTTAAGGCCGTGTCACATGGGGATATTTTCCAGCATCTTTTGGTATTTGCTACCATTTGATACCCGTAGTGGTGGTAAACTATGTGCGTTTCGGCTACGAGCATCTTCTATTGGCATCTTACGGGACTCGCGACCAAAACAAACACTATAGCAACCAGACAAAGTGTTTTTGCACGATCCATAATGTTTGATATGGTTGAGGGTCCAGGAAGATGCCAGGAAAAGATGCTTGTAGCTGAGACGCCGTGTGCCAACACGCGCATTTTTTGACGCCACTCTACGGGCATCAAATGGTAGCAAAATACCAAAAGATGGCGGAAAATATCCCCGTGGGACACTGAGTTTATTTAACCTAAATAACTCTACAAAACCCAACCCAAACTTATCCTAAACCTAACTTAAACCAAACCAAAGTCTAACCTAACCCCACCCCCCAAAAAAACCCATTAACCTAACTGGGTTAGGTTTGTGAGGTATTTAGTATCCTTGTCCACTAACTCATTTGGTATATTCAGTTACTTTTCCTGATTTTATGACTAAAAACATACGATTTTTTATTGCAAAGGAAAGGTCTGGGCGTGAAGGGCAGTGTTGCCAACCGTAGGGACATGTCCCTAAACGTAGGGACTTTTGACATTTTTTTAAGAGCGTAGGGGACGTAGGGACGCCCAGGCAAAATTATTAAGAACGTAGGGATTTTTGACAATCATCAACAATTATAATATGAAAATTAACAAAAATGCTAATAAATCAACAAATAATTAAAAATAAATAAAAATGGTTTACTTTATACATTGATCAAGTCTCTCCACTTTTTCCTTTTCTTCGATGAAAAAGAAATAAAACCTGCAGAAGCACGTATCTCAGACGCGTATTTATGGAGCCATATTTATTTAGCCGTATTTAGGGATAGATCAGCTTAAGGCCATGTCACACGGACACTTTTTACACCTTTCAGTGAAATAAAGAGAAATGACCAATCTTGGGTGGTCAAGTTGGTTGTAGCATCTCTATGTGATGTGTTTAGGGGAAATAAGTGCTGTGTATAGGGAATATAACTATGATTTTATATATTAATAGTAATATAGTGTAGATACGAGGAGAAAAATAAAGATGAGTGGAGGAAAATAAAGTGTTTGGTATAGAAGGGTAGGATAAATAAATAGGTTTTTAACTCTATATATACAAGACACGTGCATGATATGGTACATGCGTGTTATTTATATTTTTTTTACGTATGATTTAGATATATAGTTAAGTTTTGAGTTGTTGATGAGAAGTTATGACGGAAAATGTTGATAAAAACAGATATTTAATAGGCTGCGTGTGTCTTTACTATAGAAACGGGGATAATAAATTATGATGTGTGTTATTTTTACTTGATTTATGAATACAAGTAAGGTTTTGAGTGGTTTATTTATGGTTATCAAGGGAAATGTGGAGGTTATGGTTATCAACAGGGAAGGACAGTTTATAGATGCCAGTAGAAGTAGAGTAGCTAAGATAGAAGAATACAAATCTTAGCTACTCTGGTAGGAAGATGCTCGTAGCCGAAACGCCGTGTGACAACACGCGCACTTTTTGCCACCACAAACGGGCATCTTTTGGAAAGAAAAAATACCAAAAGATGCTGGAAAATATCGTTCATGTGACACGGCCTTACACATCATAACATCAGCTGTTTTAATCGTTTGTGGGGATCAGTCACTCTACCTCCGTAGTTTGACTTCAGAAAATATTAGACAATGGAAAAGACTGGTGCAAGGAAACCTAAAAAATCTAGAAAGAAAAGAGGCGACCTCTCAAAAGAAGACAAGTCTCCGCCAAGAAAACAACGCTTCAGATCTAAATGGCTGAAGGTAAGTCACTTAGCGTGTTCATGTATCAACTTCAGGTTCACGGAACCACCTTAATTGTCTCCGTGCAATTATAATACAATATTGTAGAATGATAAGCAGGTTGTACACCATTTCGCCATTGCCTTCATACTACCATTTCGCCATTGCCTTCATACTACAATATTGTACAATGATGAACAGTGGGTACACCATTATTACCATTTCCTTCACTGTATAGTATATTCACATGGTACTAGTAAGTGAAGAATATTAGGCAAGGAATTTTGGAGCCTTTAACTCGTTATATAATATACAATACATTTTCTGATCATCATTAATCTGGTCCCTAAAGTTGCACTTTATAAAAAATGATAACGTGCTATGTGCATTTCTCGCTCTAACATTTGTATTATTTCATGTAGGGACAGGCGCGGGGATATTGGCACTGTACGTAGGGACACGTTAGGGACTTTTCATGGTCTCTGTAGATATATTTGGACCAAATATGAGTGTTTGAGTTGGCAACACTGCGCGCACCGCGCTTCGCGCTACCAAACCTTCAGTCTTCCCCGAGCCGTCGGTGGGAGAGCACGCTCGCCCGGTGTTCACCTCGCTATGCAGTAAACATTCCCAACCGTGGAAAGTTTTGCTGCTGGTGTTTCAAGAGTTTCTGCCAGCACCTCTGCCCTTGTTAAGAATCGCTTCACAGCCCCCAAAGGGCCCGAACGTGGGTCCCGTAGGCCCATTACATGAGGGGCCCCCTTAGAGGGGTACTGGAAAGGTCTGTGGAGAGGGGCCGCAGGGACGCTGAACATAAAGGCCATGTCACACGGACACTTTTTCCGGCTCTTTTTGGTTTAGCAAAAGCGTATCAGGCACATTTGACCCCTGATACCGGGGCATCTTTTGGTAGCAAAACGCAGAGTCGCGCATGTCGTTTTTTTCCCCCCCCAAAGTACCGGCATCCTTGTTTACATTTGGAGCCTGTGGTGCCAGATGCAGGAAAATTTCCCTGTTTGAGGGAAGGTTTGGCTTCAAAAAAGGGAAAATAAAGGCAAAAAAGGGGAAAAAAAATACCATTTGTTTATTTTATATATATATATATATATATAACATTTTTATTAAGACATATATATATATATATATATATATATATATATATATATATATATATATATATATATATATATATATATATATATATATATATATATAAAACTACCAGTTTGTTGCACGATCCATAGGTTTTGTTTTGGGCGCGGGTCTGGGAAGATGCCGGTGGGAAAAGATGCTCGTAGCCGAAACGCCGTGTGACAAGTCGCGCACCTTTGCCACCGGGTACGGGCATCTTTTGGTAGCAAGATACAAAAGATGCCGGAAAATATTGCCCGTGTGACATGGCCTTAACGTTTTTATTAGGGAACAAAGGCGCTTCGCGGCGTCAGTCTCTCAGATTCCATGTCAGAGACTAGACGTAGCCTACGCGTACGAGCTCTCTCTGGTAAGATAATTTTCTCGAGTTTAAGATAGATTTATTAATGCAAATGTGATTTTCACAAATAATTCATGGGTCATAGCCTTCACCATTTCAGCAACATTTTTTTTTTCACCGGATTTGCAGGAGACGTTGTTCATCGTGGCTTTTGCTGATGGTGATAACGAATCAGGTCTTCGTTTTCCGATATTATGTACTAAAAGCAATTGTTGAGCCTTTGTAAGCTTATTTACCCACGTAAATATATTTTGTACGCACTTTCAAAACGAAACTATGCTTCTGTGAGAAAAATATATAGAATATGTATTATTGTTCTTTGGAAAATGTACAATTGTTATTGAGATAATTTATAGGTCTGTATGATAATACAACTCGACCAATTTTTAGGCTGCTTATAATGGTCAAAATACTACCTTTATTAAAGTAATCGTCCAGACCCTTTTTTTTTTTTGCCTAATGATGTTTAATGTACATTCAAAACACCTAATCCACCAAAAATAATTTATTTCCAGGCCTTATTTCCGTAAAAACACGACTTTTGTAAAAAGCGCGCGAAAAAAAAATCTTCCCTTCAACAGGGCTACGACTGTTATTGATGACGTCAGAACAGGGACGCCCGCAGACACTGTCTGACACCTGTCGGCAAATGTTATGATGAGTGATTGTACTTCGGTGTCAGACAGTGAATCTGTCGCTTCGACCGACACTCTTCCCACACACACGCCTGCGCACCAACACCCTTCCTGCACACACACACATACACACACAATACACACGTGTGTGGAGGGCGTGTGTGTGGTAAGGAGGCGTGTGTGTAAGAAGGGTGTCGGTGTGCAGACGTGTGTGTGGGAAGGAGGCGTGTGTGCAGGCGTGTGTGTGGGAAGGGTGTCGGTGTGCAGGGGGGAATGTGTGGGGGAAAAGGAGGCGTGGTGTGTGGGAAGGGTGTCGGTGTGCGGGCGTGTGTGTGGGAAGGAAGTGGTGTTGTGGGAAAGGAGGCGTGTATGCAGGGGTTTTTTCCCCTTTTTTGTGTGTGGGAAGAGTTTTTCGGTGTGCAGGCGTGTTTTGGTAAGGGTGTCGGTGGCAGGCGGGTGTGTGGGACGGAGGCGTATGGCAGGCGTGAGGTGTGGGAAGGGTGTCGGTGTGCAGGGCGTGTGTGTGGGAAGGAAGCATGCTGCACCCATAAAGGATGCAGCATGTGGCATATAGCCCCAAAAAAAATCTATCAGAAACACCCAATATCTTCAAGTACTAATTATATTTAAATCTCTGTGTTTACGTGCCTCCTGATCAAGCGCGGGAAGAGGAGCCTCCCTGATGGTACGTCACGGAGCCTGAGCGGTCTGCAAATCTTGAGTGTTTGAGAACTCGGGGGAATTTGCAGATTTGATTGGGATTTTTTAAAAAACGGCTGGACTGGGATACACAAAAGTGACGACGTATGTTGATATAACTCGTTAATGGCTATGTTGATTGCATTAAATCAGGAATGATGAAATGGTCTGGACGATTACTAAAGGTAAAGATGGGAGCATACCGCTAAGCTGCGCGTTGGCATGCGGGTACTCATCTCCGTGGCATTAGCCCTTAGAGCGTGGTGGGTGAGGGCTCGTTACACCGGGATACAGGGCTAGTGAGACTCCCGGGGTTCACAGTTACCTTCCCCAGGTTACCCCAGGTACAATTATCAACCCCGAAAGGAAGAAGAAAGCGGGGTAAGCTGGTCACCGGCTTGCCGGCCGGGATCGAACCAGGGCCACAGATTCGTAGCAGGCACGTAGCCACTCACCAGGAGGCGATACCTTTTGCGTTTTCCTATTTTTACTATGTAACTTTAACCTTGACAATATGCCTTGAATATTCTTGTTAAGCTCAACGAGTCTACCCTAAAAAATATCCGTTTTTTTTTTGTTATACGTTCTTGAGTTTATAAATTTTTGTATATTTTGGCACTTTGTGATGTTCACTTTCCAGCAGCTTTTGACGCCCATACATCTATTTTTATGGGCCCAAACATTTATTTTATGTCTTATGGAGAGCATCTATGCAGGATCGTATCTACTATTACAAATGCAAATTTTTTTTTTTTTATTAGCAAGAGTTTGAGCATGTATGACTCGTCCCGGTTTGGAATATTCTTTTCGGAAATTGCCCTAAAAACAATTATTGCGCTCTTTTAAATGTAATTTTAATCTGCTTACACCCAGGAGCCTGTTGAAATGTGATTTGTTTCATCTAACGTTATAAAAAAAAAATCAGTTCTTGAGATAATAGGGAAAATTTTTTTTCCCATTTTCCGCTGCTCGTACTGTACATTCCATGGCTAAAGTTTTTTTTTAGGAACAAAGCGCTTCAGTCTTTTCAGATTCTTTGTCAGAGCTAGACGTACGTGTGGACTCTCTCTGGTAGAGTTTTTGGTTTAAGATGATTTATTAATGAAAATGTGATTTTCAAAATTAAATTCACTAGCAAAGATTTTACTTTTTTTTGTTACAGACACGTGAACCACTATTCCTCTAACTTGTGATGCTGATTTCATATCTGTATCTACATTTCTTTATCACGTCAGATTTTTTGTACGAAAACCCTATTTTCATTTTTTCTTCACCCGTTTTCTATTACGGAAGCCGTCTAAGCTACTTTTCCTTTGCACGTTTTATGTTAGCATACTTAAATAATAGTGAATAGGGATTTTTTTCCCTCCATTATTCTGGCTTAAGACTGACGCAGAATTCCGTGCGGATTACCACCCCTCGCGCCCAACATACACCAAGGGTTTCAGTATTTTGTTTTTTTACTACCGAATTTGCGAATCCTGTGCTAAGTTAAACTTTGTGTTTTCTCTTCCTTTGTCGCTGTGTTAGGAGACGAGCTCTCCTTCTGCAGGAACCAAAAATTTAATCTGATATATTTGGGTTTAATGACCTTGGTATTTGTTTTCCATACTGAGATTTTTGTTGGTTGGAAACGTGCACCAGGTGTCCTACAGCCCAAGGTTGGCGGGAACAATTTCAAGTGAGATGTAAAAAATGCATTTTCAAAGACATTCTTTTACCCCAATTTTTCATAAGATTTAAACATGTTTTCAACGAGTTCACGTGTTTTTAGCTTTGGGGTTTTCCAAGTTTTTTTTTGCGAATTCAACAAAGATGTCTATGCTCCTTGTTTCTTCTCTTTAGATTAGTGGAAACGAAGAGTCGTGGATGAACTGCGGATCTGTGGTCCAGTGAAAACTCCAGCTTCTAGCTTAGCATTGTTAATATTGCTTTGAATTTTTTCATTAAATATTGGAGACCTTTACCTTGATGATCCATACCATTCACGAAATTTTCATAAGACCAAGTCATAGACCACTGTAAACCTGGACTGCGCACGGAATATCGGCCTGTCGCCCCAAGGGCCTGAAGTCGGGGGGCCCCGCTCGGATTCATATATATATATATTATATATATATATATATAAATATATATATATATATATATATAATATATATATACACGGATCATATAGACTGGTTTATCAGTATATATGATATACTGTCGTCTTCGTAAATGTTTGTTCTATAATATTATCAAATAAAATACAGTAAAACACGCTAAAGAAATGCCATTACGAGACTGAAGTATACTGTAGTCTTCGTAAATGTTTGTTCTATAATATTATCAAATAAAATACAGTAAAACACGCTAAAGAAATGCCATTACGAGACTGAAGAAATACGCATTCACTTAAACTCTTCGCCATTTAAAACTTTGCTAGTCAACTTTTATCTTGAAGGGTATCAATAAAAGCGCAATTTCATTAGCTTTCCATTGATATATTTAGTTTTCGGATAAATGAACTAGAACCATGCATAAATTAGCGTTAAATATATAAATAAAATCATCAATCGGGTAATTTTCCGGATTGATGATGTTATTTATTTACTTATATATTTATTTTTCTGATAAATTAATTAGCACCATGTATAGATTAGCGTTAACTAAATAAATAACTTTCAATCGGGAAAATTACCCGATTGATGATTTTATTTATTTATTTAATGCTAATTTATGCATGGTTCTAATTCATTTATCAGAAAACGAAATACATCAATGGAAATCTAATAAAATTGCGCTTCTATTGATACCCTCCATGATTAAAGTTGACTCGCAAAGTTTTAAGTGGCGAAGAGTTGAAGTGAATCAGAGTCTCGTAATGGCATTTCTTTAGCGTGTTTTACTGTTTTTTATTTGATAATAGAATAGAACAAACTTTTACGAAGATTACAGTATTATCATATATAGTGATAAACCAGTATATATCAATCAATCAATCATTGGGGGCATACGCCGGGGGGCGCGTCGCCTCGCTCACCCTACGACGCCACTCCCGGGGGTCACCAGGCGCGAGTTCCCATGCAGGCTCCTTTCCCATACCAAGCAGCTCTCGACAAGAAACATCAACTTGCCCCAGCCACGCGCCTTTTGGCCCCCCCTTGGCCTAATCCACCCCGGGATTGTCTCTTTACAGATACAACCCGATGGGAAGGATCGGTTTCGGGGTAGCGTGCCACATGCCCATCTAGCCGAATTTGGCGCTGACGGACTATGCAGTAATAGGCCTCGATTCAGTCTCACGGTGCAATCGCTGATTTGACACGTAATCATCCCAGCGATACCCCATGATTCTGCGAAGACACTTATTACAACGGCATTGATTCGTCTCTTCAAGTCACTATTTAGTGTCCATGTCTCACAAACCATAGAGTAAGACAGGGTCACAAGCGACTTGAACCCCGGATCTTTGTCCTTCTGCACAGATACCGACAACGCCAAATACTCCCGCTGAGCGAGTCCATAACACCGTGGGCTATGCCAATTCGCCGTAAGACTTCTTGACGTGACCCGCCGTCATTATGGACTGCGCTATCAAGGTTTTGTAAAACTTTCAAGAGCTCAATGTCCTCGCCCACAGCAGAACAGACTGTACTGCTTCATCTAGTAAGTCTCCAAACACCTGGACCTTGGTCTTGAGCCAGGAGACCTAAAGTCCAAAAGGCGTTGCCTCCTCGTGCAGCGCCTCGAGAGCTATCAAAAAGGACCTCCCGCGACCTAAGCAAAGATTACTGCATCATCGGCAAAAACAAGATCAGTGTTTGGTGTTGCCGACGGATGCTCACAATCACTTTGATCTACAACCTTGTCCAATACCCAGTCCATACAAGCGTTGAAAAGTGATGGGGCAAGGACGCACCCTTGCCTCAAATCCTGTATTCACAGGAAAGAAGCTGGATACACCTGCCCCCCACTTCACAGCACTTCAGTCCCAGAATACAGACCAGTTATCAAACCAATAGTCCTTGCAGGAGTCCCTCGAAGTCGCAGAAGATCCCCAAAATGACTTTACGATGCACTGAGTCAAACGCCTTCTTGAGATCAAAAATCGGCTGCAAGCTTCCCCCGTCGAAACTCACGTCGGCATTCCACCAGGACACGAAGCGCTAGGAATTTCGGTCCGTTGTTGACTTAAACCCGGCGTGAACTCAGACTGCTGAGGTCTCTGATGGGTTCACCAGATGGGCGCGAATCCCTGTCAGCAATAGATGGGCAAGCACCTTGCCTGGTACGCTGAGCAGTGTAATACTGCGGTAATTGTTGCAGTCCTGACGGTCCCTTTCCCTTTCCAGATAGGGACGACCAGCCCCCCTTTTCCAGTCAGGAGGAATGGTTACCTGATTGCCACACGGCAGTCAGGACAGCATGCAAAATCGCGGATCATGGCCTCACCCCCAGCTTTGAGGAGCTCCGCACTGATATTACAAACACCAGCTGCCTTTCCACCCTCAACTTTGCTATAGCCTCTCTGACCTTCGTCAAGAGAGGGTGCGGTTTCGTCAATGGGAGGATCGGCATCCACTGCTGTAACCCAGTGGTGTGAAGCTGCTCAGTTGGAGGGTCCACCGTGAAAAAACTGCCCAAAGTACTCAGCCCAACGGCCATCTGCCCATCCATGTCCGACACGAGGCGCCATCTGCTGTTCGAATAGCACTCCCGAGAAGGAGACTTGGAACGGAGCTTCTTCAGGGCTCGATAGGCAGGTCGGAGGTCATTAGCGTTCAAATGACCCTCGACATCCTCAGCGAGACTCCTGACATACCTCTCCTTGTCTCTCCTCAGGAGGGTTCTAGTCCGGCGTGACAGAGCCCTGTGCTGGTCCCGGTTCCCAGCCAACCTGGCAGCGCGACTCCTCGATTTTTTCCAGCGTTTTCCGTCGAGACAAAAACCACGCCTTTGACCTCGGGCGCTCCCCAATACACTCCTTGGCAGCCTGAGAGTTTCACGTTTGAAAGGGATCCCACAGCTCTACAGGATTGTTTTTGATTGTTCTACAGGATTGTGATTGTTTTTAAGTACTTTGTTCTTTTATGTATTTCGTAATTTTCAATATTTTTATTCTATCTTAAATTTTGTTTTTTAGTTTTACTTTACATGTATCTTTTGTAAGCAGGCGTCAATAACCCCGCAGTTGCGGCGCCTTAAAACTATAATCAATCAATCAACACGGGATATTAACACCGCTTCAATGTCATTCTCGAGTTCGCACGATGTTTTGATAGATTTTCCTCCATTTTTATTCTCTATAAGTAATTGCTCTCAACCTTCACTGCACGCTTGCATACCGGGGAAATCTATAATAAGTCGGGTTTTTTCAATCTAGTGCAGTGAACTTCCGATTTAAAGGCCCCCCTAACTCAGCAACTTTGTCGCTATAAAAAAAAAAAAAAATGCAGATTGGTTTTAAAACTGGGAAATTCCTTCCCCCTCAAGAGAACATGTATGAATGGGAGAAAGTTCAGCAAATGCTGCACTATGAGCATTGTTTGTTTCACATTCATCTATCACGATTTCTGTTATACAACGACACAAGGCAATGAGTGTGATACTGAGCCTCTGTAGCGATAAAATATCCTGCACTAAGCTTCATCAGTAGTCCGTCATCCTATAGATCAGTAGCGCACTGCCGTACACGGGCGTCAAGGTCAAACGTTTGGACTTCATGGAGGGGGCTAGCAGTACTTAACATAAGAACATCATAACATAAAAAATAAGGAAGCTACAAGAGACTGTGAGACCTACACGAGGTAGTTCCTGTTACTTAACACTACCTACATCCACCTTTCAACCCCATCCTTGCTGGTTTATCACAAAGAAAACATCTGGCAACATCAGTTTTAACTCCATCATTTTTTGGGCATGTGCTATGTTCCTTTGTACCAGAAGATGTACTCTCATCGTCAAGGAGTGTTTTCGTTTTTAAACCCCTTCTCATATTCCATAATCAAACCACGATAGCGCCACTAATTTAATTATTGTCGATATCGTGAAATTTAACAACAATAAACGCCGACCACGATAACCTCACACCCATGTCACGCTGCCTGTAAGTATGTGTCATGACGGTCCTAAGATAGTCATGATGGAAATCATGATAGCTGTTTAAGACTAAGTCATGAAGGAATATAAGGGTCATTTTGGGCGTCACGATAAAGCCACGGTAACCATGATAGTGCTATGATGGGGCCATGAACGCATCACGATAGCGTCAAGAGCTAGCAACCCTGTGGTAACCATGCAAACAAATCATGGAGGGCCCCTCGAAGAGAGGAAGACACCGATGATTCGGAGGAGGGGAAAAAGAAAGAAAGCAAAACGAGAAGGAGAAAGGAAAAATGTTAGCTATGACTAATGTGTAGGTTGTGAGGCCCGAAATATACATTTATCGCTCACACTATCTCAGAAACAGAGATTATAAAGTGACCACCAGCAAAATGTATGTGACTCACCTCATGACTCATTAGCGGTTGGGAATGTGTTGTAGTCTTAAATGAGAGGCCTACACACTACCCACGTCAGAGAGGTTAGGTAGACGACTGCCAATGAGGGAAGATGAAAATTGTAAACACGATTCTAAAGGTGTGGTTAATTATGGGATGAACCAAAGACACTATATAGCACTGTACTTTCTACTCAGTTGGGCTATTTCCAGTAGAGGCCAATGCCGCGATTTCGACATTTTTCGAACATCACTCCCATTTCCCTTGCTATGGTTTATCAGTATAAATGATATACTGTTATCTTCGTAAATGGTTGTTAATAATATCAAATTAAAAAACCGTAAAAAAACACACAAAAAAATGTCATTATGAGACTGAAGAAATATGCATGAAGTTAATATTCACTTCCACTCTTCGCCATTTAATATTTTTGCGAGACAACTTTTAACATGGATCATATTTAATAGAAACGGATTTTATTAGCTTTCCCATTGATATATTTCGTTTTCTGATAAATGAATTACCAATATGATAAAATTTGCGTTAACTAAAAAAATAACATCAGCAATCGTGAACATTTCCCCACTGATGATGTTTCTTATTTAGTTAAAGCAAATTTATGCATGGTGCTAATTCATTTATCAGAAAACGAAATAGGTAGTTCAAAATGTATTTATAAATTAATGGTTTCTGGTTACAATGCGTTAGAATATCAAACTTTTTTAACCATTAAAATGAGTCAAGTCGTTGGAAATGATGAGAAAAAATGTTTTCTTCAATGTTTTCTAGAATTAGTAATGAAGTACTACATATCAAATAAGCACTACACATACAAACATAAAAGCACTACACATTATACAGTGTACATAACGATACATAAAATACAAAAGTTGATGTCTTTCCTATCTTAGCATTGTAGTAGATCAATATTGTGAAATACATTATGAAGACTAGGCTGTCCTTGTCTGCGTTTATCGTGGTCAAATTTTACTATAGTACAGCGGGTAAGCTAACCTATTGTGCCCTTTTTTTGACAAAAGCACCAATTTTGGCACAGAGGTAGACCAATATATTATGAACAAATTTGGATGTGGAGCCATCGCCCAACTGCCCCTGACAGTTGACTGACAGTTGGTCGGATGGCGACCAAGCAGTGTTTGGTTTTCAGATCCGCCAAAATCATCCGGTTCAGAAACCCGATCGCACCGTGTGTGTGCTGGGCGTCAGGTTCGCCACTGGACAGCGTCGCGAGAGGATTGCTAAGATGAGCTTTGCAGACAAGCACTTTTGGACAAAATTCATCCAATTATATAGAAACTATGAATGTTTGTGGGAAATAAAAAGCAGAGTAAATGGATACATATAAGATAAATGCCGTTTATAAAGTATTGGTACCGAGATAAAAACTAAAGTCGCCATGAGAACGTTTTTTTTCGATTTACAGAGTCTGGTGTCGTTAATACTTACATTTTTTAAATCCATAATATCAGGAATGTTAGAAGGGGCTATTGGAGAGTCTATGGTCATTTGGTTTTCCATCATCTGTGTCATATTATGGCTAAAATGAACAAATTACGAAAATATCAACCGAGTGGTTACCTACACTAAGATCGCCAGCTAGTGTTTATGTTTTTAATGTCTTCCCGCCATAGTCGTCGCCCCCAAAAAAAACGAGTAGTGAAATTTGAAACAGTTTATACTTGCAGATACAAAGCATAACAGCACTGAAAAAAGTGTAGATTATACAGTCATGATATAATACTGTGTACCATCTTCAGTGGCACATACAAATCAGTAGTGAGCTATAAATCATAATATATACTAGGTACCAATACTAGGACCAAGACCCCCACAAATATTCGTACAGGAAAAATGACATTTAACAACAATTAATAACAACAACATGATACACAATTGTTACTCATATCATTTTTACGTATGTACACTAGAAGAAAAATGACACAAATATATTATGTCCAGCTTCACGAGATCTGCCCTATGGCGCTATCCTTCCCAACATGTCACGTTTTTAGATATATTAATTATTTTGATTAAAAAAAAAAATTATGGGGTTATTTATGGATGAAAATTTAGATGTACAATTGATATTGATATCATCTTTACGTCTGTATGATAATAAAACGACCAAATTTTCGGCAGCTTCTAATGGTAAAAACACAACCTTTATTGCGTTTCCCAGTTTTTTACTATGAAACTATTGACCCTAGACCAAATAAGGCATGAATACTTTTTGTTAAGCTCAACGAGATCTACCCTAAACCTCTATCCGTTTCTCTTTTGCTTATACAGATTTTAAGATATAACAGTTTTTATATTTTGCGCACCTTTGTGCCGTTCAATTTCCAGCAGCTTATTGATGCACCCTACATCTATCATTTATCCGTCTAACAGTTTTGTTATGTCTTGATGGAGAGCGTGTCTGCAGGAATCGTATTACACTTTGAAAAATGTACATTTCGTATTCGCAAGAGTTTTACGCATGTATGAAATCGCTCCCTTGATTTCTGCAATATTTGTTTCGGGTAATATGCCCTAAAAACAAACTAAATGCGGTTATGTATAAATGGAATTTTAATCTGCTTACACCACAGGGAAGCCTGTTGAAATCTGGATTTTTCCCTCTATAACGTGTTCTGGAAAAAAATCCGGTTCTTGAGGTATTAGGGAGGGCAACATTGCTTCCCACCATTTTCCGCAGCCTCGTACTGATCTATTCCACCGCGAACGTTTTTTTTTTACGAAGCAAAGGGTCAAAGGTGCTTCGCGCGTTCGCGGCGTCAGTCTCTCAGATTCCGTCTCAGAGACTAGACAGACGTGCGCGTGCCTGCTCTCGCATGAAAGGCTCCCCCCCCCTGGATATATTTTTCTCGTAGCACTCTTACAGGAATGTGAGGGGAAGTTTGCAGGGGAGTGATGGTACACGTGTGTTTGAAAGGTGTGTGTGTGTGTGTGTGTGTGCTTGAATGTGTGTTTGTGCACGTCCACGTAAACAAGTCAGAGACAGAAGCTGCCTGTGACGAGTTATATTTGTCGATCTCGTAACCAATCCTTCTACATATCCCCCGTGTGTGTATGTAATACATTTTACGTTATAAAGTGTGTACAAATGTGGGTGACTGCATGTTGCACACAGTTGCCGTGCACAAAACTTTTTGCATTTTACAGTAAATATTGGACTCAGAGTGATACACACGGAACACAAAGGGTTGGAATCACACGGAACACAAAGGGTTGGAATCACACGGAACACAAAGGGTTGGAATCACACGGAACACAAAGGGATGAAATCACACGGAATAAAAAGGGTTGGAATCACACGGAACACAAAGGGTTGGAATCACACAGAACACAAAGGGTTGGAATCACATGGAACACAAAGGGTTGGAATCACACGGAATAAAAAGGGTTGGAATCACATGGAACACAAAGGGTTGGAATCACACGGAATAAAAAGGGTTGGAATCACACGGAACACAAAGGGTTGGAATCACACAGAACACAAAGGGTTGGAATCACATGGAACACAGGGTTGGAATCACATGGAACACAAAGGGTTGGAATCACATGGAACACAAAAGGTTGGAATCACACGGAAAAAACAAAGGGTTGGAATCAACGGAACCCAAAGGTTGAAAACACACGGAACCCAAAGGGTTGGAATCACATGGAACACAAAGGGGTTTGGGAAACACTGGAACACAAAGGGTTGGAATCACACGGAACACCCAAAAGGGGTTTGGGAATCACACGGAAACACAAAGGTTGGAATCACACGGAACACAAAGGGTTGGAATCACACGGAACACAAGGGTTTTGGAAAACACACGGAACACAGGGTTGGAATCACATGAAACACAAAGGGTTGGATCACATGGAAACCAAAGGGTTGGAATCACATGGAACACAAAAGGGGTTGGAATCACACGGAACCCAAAGGGTTGGAATCACACGAAACACAAAAAGGGTTGGAATCACACGGAACACAAAGGGTTGGAATCACACGGAACACCAAAGGGTTTGGGAAACACATGGAACACAAAGGGTTGGAATCACACGGAACACAAAGGGTTTGGGAAACACACGGAACACAAAGGGTTGGAATCACACGGAACACAAAGGGTTGGAATCACACGAAACACAAAAGGTTGGAATCACAAAGGAAAAACAAAGGTTGGAAATCACACGGAACACAAAGGGCTGGAATCACACGGAAAAACAAAGGGCTGGAACACACGGAACAGAGGAACCAAGAGGGTTGGAATCACACGGAACACAAAGGGTTGGAATCACACGGAACACAAAGGGTTGGAATCACACGGAACACAAAGGGTTGGAATCACACGAAACACAAAGGGTTGGAATCACACGGAACAAAGGGTTGGAATCACACGGAACACAAAGGGTTGGAATCACACGGAACACAAAGGGTTAATCACACGGAACACAAAGGGTTGGAATCACATGGAACACAAGGGGCTGGAATCACACGGAACACAAAGGGTTGGAATCACACGGAACACAAAGGGTTGGAATCACACGGAACACAAAGGGTTGGAATCACACGGAACACAAAGGGTTGGAATCACACGGAACACAAAGGGTTGGAATCACACGGAACACAAAGGGTTGGAATCACACGGAACACAAAGGGTTGGAATCGAACCTAGGATCAGCGCATCAAGGTATACCCTCGGTACGTCTGTAGTATTCAGCGGGAGACATTTACGAAAACACGTCAAAATATTCCATTTACCGGCATTAAACTATGATGTCATATATTTCAGGGAGAATATTACGCTGAAAGGCTAATATGGCGGCAATGTATTATCGTCCACCCTATATTTATCAATGGCAATACTCCTATTGTCACTAATAATTGTCACATAAATAAGGTATTTAAGGGTAAATCTCGCCTTATTTCCCATTAAATAAGTCTATATGGAAGTGAACTAACTCAAATTTTCTCTACGTGTTAAACCACTCTGTCTAAAAATTACATTGGAAGTGAGCTAGCTTTAATTTTCTCTACGTGTTAAGAGTTTCTCTAAGGGAAAATCTCAGCTTATTTACAGCTTTACTATACTTGTCTGTATATCTGGGATAATAAGTAAACATGGCCGCCCAGTGGTTCCTGAACGCTGATTGGCTGACAACGTAGCTAGGAACTATTATGGACAATAAGCAGTTTTACGTGTATAATCTGTAAATAAAAATACATTAGACATACATTAACTCTTATTTGTTTCTCAGATAGTGAATAGTTCCTGCATAAATGAGTTAAGAGACGAAATATAACCTGTGCCAAATTTCTTCCTTTGCGCCTGTAGCTTCCTTTCCCCCATTCGTGGAGTAAACATTTTACAAGCCTATATGACAGATTCACCATTCTATTTAGTACCAAAGAATGAATTCGGCATAAATAGGTGTCCAAGCTCGCTTCGCTCGTCTAGATCAACATGTGGCATTTTTTCTTTAGTAATATTATTTTACTGGTTACTTTACTTTTAGTAGACAGACAGTATTTTAAGGTGAGGGTATTTAAAAAGTTGACTTTAGCCTGTGCGAGCTTGGGCACGTTCCACATCCTTAGTGTGGACGTCTATTTCCTAGTGTATATATATATATATATATATATATATATATATATATATATATATTATATATATATATATATAATATATATATATATATATATATATATATATATATATATATATATATATTATATATATATATATATATATTATATATATATATATATATATATATATATATATACTAAATGATTATATATATATATATATATATATGTAAAAGTCATATCGCAATATTTTTCTTGCTCTTAATTGAGGATGGGCATCCACTTGACGTTTCATGACATTTAGGGTGCTTGCTGAGGTTTTACATCCTCGCCCTGGCCACTTATAATGTTCTGGTGTCGCGGCTGTCGCTACCCCGCCGTGCCACCCCGAAACTCTCCACCCACTTATGCACACATCTCTTCGTAACATCCACAATCCTTGATATTTCTTCCACTGGTCTCTCTGCCTTGTGTAGAGATACAATAACTTTAATTTGCTCCTTTGTTAGGTCTTTCTTGCCACTCATTATGCAAATAATGATAGCTATACCAATGCGCGTCTGTTCAAATTACTCGCGGGAAGGAAGGCGATACTTTTTTAAATGCTTCGTTTATAATTGACAAGTGGCATCTGAACATTCCTCAACGGTCTTGATGGCGCCCATGCCTTAAAAAAGCTCCCAAATTGTAAGAATCTCTTCGGAAGTCAGTGGCTGCCAAGAGTACATTTTCTAAATTCCCCGTTGGAAGCGCTGTGTTTGATGTCCAAAAGTTTGGCGCGCTTGTACTTAGATCAGTGGGAATTTTTTTATTAATTGTACATAATAAATTTGGGAAAAACAAGTCCCCCCCTGGCCACTATCACCACATCACCTCTCTCACGCGCATCCCCACCAGGGGGCGTAGGAGGGGTGATGAGGCGGTGACCCGTAATGGTGATGATATCACCCCCCTTATTTGGTGACGAGACCACCGAAAAAAATGCGACTGACTCAAGATGAATGATGCCCCCAATAATGATTATTATATAATAATTTATGATAATACTAAGGAAGATATTTAGCAAAACACAGAAAACCCGAAATTTTTTTACTAGAAAAATCGGCGTTTGTCATTAAGCACTAAGACAGCTACAACAAAAAAATAGGGATTTCAATTTGAGAAACAACAGCTGAAAACTGAATTTCCCCTTTGGGAAAACATGACGACAGGTAACTTATAATAATATATATATTATATAATATAATATATATTTTATATTTTTTTAATATATAATATAAAATATATATATTATTAATATATATAATATATATATAATAATATAGATATATAAATATATATTTTAAAATTATATATATATATTATATATATATATATATAAAATATATATATAATATATTTTTAGGTTAAAAAATTGTTAATATTAGGTTAAACCACAAAAAACCCCACCCTTTTTTACTTAAAATTTCCCCTCTACCACCAAAATTTGGGGCCTGAGGTGGTCGGGAAACGGGTCAAAAGAACATAAGAAATAATGGACGGGGGTTTCGCGGCGTTTTCAGAGACACAGACTAGTTTTTCAGGGCCCTACACTATGGCGTTTGAAAGGAGATATAGCCCAGCAGCCGGGGGGCCTTTTCAGCTAGATGAGAAGGATACCAATATTGAAGTATGGGGACATTAGGTGTGGGGGGATTTTTTGAAATGGCCGTCTCCCGGGTACCATGGTTGCGTGTGCCCCCGGGGCCCCTTAAAGTGGCCCTTTTTCGGGCTGCATAGATATTGGAGATCCCACATAAAACCCAATTTTACAGGGCCAAGTAACCCCCCAGAGTGTAAAATGACCAATCCCAGACAAAAGCCCGCTGTTTTGGGCCCCTGCCAGAGGGGCAAAAAGGGGCCAAAATTCGAGCTAGCATAGATTTGAAGATACCGAGGGAAAACACTTTTATATGAATGAATTTTCCCCCAGGGGGGAAAGACCCATGCCAGACAAATTTTCCTCTGCAATGGGCCCGCCAGAAGCCCAAAAAGTGAGCCCCACGCCCCCGCCACTCATCTAGGTAGCAAAAAAATTTAAAGATACCGAAGGAAACCCACTTAGTTTGAATGAATACTTCCCCAGAGTAGGAAATGACCCATCCCAGACAAATGTTCCTGCAAGGGTGCCCCCAGAAGCCCTTAAAGTGCCCCCCACGACCCCCCACTCATCTAGGCTAGGCTAGACCTTTTCCACCAGAGTGCGAACTTTTTTCTTCTATCTTAGCTACCGTAATAAAGAAAGCCCCCAGGACAATTTTTGTTTCTGTTTACGCGTGGGGTGGCTTTAAACTTACATTTCAACCCAGATTTCGGGAAATTTAAAAGGGGGCTTCTGGAGAGTCTGTGTCATTTGTGTTTTTATCTGTGTAATATTAGGCTAAAAAATGAACAAATTAAAAAATATCTAAAAGTGGCTACCCAACAGTAGAGTCCCCATCAGTTTATTTACGAGGGTGTCCCGCAGCCGTGTCGCCCGAAAAAAAAACGCGTAGTAAAATTTGAAACCTATTATTTGCAGATAAAAAGCATAAAACAAGCTGAAAACAGGGTAGATTTTACAGCATGATAAAAACTTGTATCATTTTCATGGCACAAAAACATCATAGTAATGCTATAATTCGTAATATATGGCCCCTGGCGACATCATTGCAGGTGGCGATTTATGTTATCTACGGTACTTATTCTACTGGCTTTTATGAAAGTCCTGTCCTCCTCACTTTTCCCTTGAAACCATAAAAAACCACTCAAAACCTTACTTGTTTTCCCTAAATCAAGAAAAAATAAACAAATATGATCATATACCCCCGTTTTCTATAATAAACACACACGAAAGCTATTAAATATCGTTTTTTCAACTTTTTCCGTCATAACTTCCATCAAAAAACCCAAAACTAACTAAATTAAATCAACGTAAAAAAAAATTAAATAACCGATGTCCCATATCATGCACGTTTTTAAATAGAGTTAAAACCTATTTTTACCCTACCTTCTTCCAAACCTTTATTTTCCTCCTCTCTTTTTTATTTTTTCCTTATCTAACCATATTACTATTACTATACAAAATGATAAGCTATTTTCCTTATACAACACTTTTTTCCCTAATACAACACTTTTTTTCCCCAAAAACATATCACATACAGATGCTAAAATCTTTTGACCACCACCCAAGATTAGTTTTTCTCTTATTTCACTAAAAATGTGAGTTCGTACAAGTTTGCGGGGCGCGGGCTCGAGATGTAAAAAAAGATGCGGTACTGTCTGTAGCCCAGGAACATTGGGTTTTGACTAGAAAAAATTTAAAAAGCTGATTTTTTCAGGATTCACTCAGAATTGGGGGTTCTAAATAAAATACTAAAAGTCCCGGGGAATTGAAGATCGGGAAAAACCTTGAAATTCAGGTTTGCGGCCATAATGATTACCATACAATAACATTGGAAAATCAAAAACTCTGCATCAATGGTCAAACAGTGGGGGTAAATTTATATATAGATCTTTTGGCATGGGAAATTTTTTTTAAAAAACACTAAAAATCATACAGACTTTTTTAAAAGTGGGCAAATGTGGACATGACATTATTTTGTGTAAAAAAAATAAAATTTTAAGAATTTTTTTTTAAGAAATTAAAGTAAACAGTGAAATTTTGTTCATGTAAAAAAGGCCCCCCTCCACGGTACGATTTGGGCGTACGATCTGATCCGATGGGGAATTCCCACCACCACTAACGATCCGACCGCACCTCAAGACCAGTTCAGTGGGTTAGAAACGGGGGAGAGCGGTTTTTATGATGGGTTTATGCAACGAGGATCGAATTTCTTTGTGGGAAATTTTGTACCACCATGAGGAGCGTAAACATCTCCCCGGGTTTACACCAAATTTCAAGAGGCAGTTATTTTTTAATATTTCCGGGAAAACATAATAGTTTTTTGTTTGTTGAGTTTCAACATTAGCCTCACTGTCGCCACTGTTGCTCCCTTTAGTTTTTCTACCAAACTCATAAGTTTATTTTTCTTAAATTTATCCATTTATCCTTGCTCTTTATTTCCCCCAAAAATTCAGTTTTTATATTTAAAATTGGAGAATTTTGTCCAAAAGTGCTTCTATTAAAAAAACAAAATTTATCTTGGGAGTCCTCTCGGACGCTGTCAGTGGCGAAACTGAGGGGCCCCACGATCAGCACACTCACGGGGGATCCGGTCTGAAAAGGATGATCGTCGGATCTAAAAACCAAACGTGCTGGGGCGAAATCCGACCAGCTTTCAGTCGGTCGGACAGACCAAAAACACCCCCCCTCACGATCCAATCTTGTTGGACCAAAAGATTGTCGATGGTCGTCCGACCAGATCGCACCGGGACGGGGGCCTTTAAAAAAAAAAAAGAATAAAAATTACTGTACAACGGTGAAAAAATTTTTAAAACTATTTTTTTATAGAATGTGGAAAGTATTCCAAAGCCATTTTAAAAAAAGGTTTAAATTTATAACACAAATGCTTTCAATTTAAATTTTACATTAATGATTCTTTATCCCCGGCTGTGATAATGGAGGTATTCACAGGAGTCCATGCAAAATATCCGAGAACACAAGGGACCCACGGGCCCCCCCCGTAGTTTCGCCCGAGATGCAAGTACTTAATTCAGTTTTGTCAATGGTGCGGGCCCATTCACCTTTTTTACATGATTTTGAAATCTTTTATCCATCTCAAGGGCAGGGTGTGGGGAAAGGGAAAAAACGTGATAAACTATTTTATTTGGCGATGCAGCATGTAGTCTAGATGGGGAAAGTTGGTGATGTAAAAAATTAGCCCCAAAGATCGGGTGTCCCCCAATTTTGGGGTAACAAACACCATCAAAGTACGAGGACAAGAGCTAGTGAACCAACACTTCTTTTTTTCCCGCGAAAATGTATAATCAAAGACTCCACGAAAGGGAGAGTACTTTACCCTGAGCTGGGCCCCGCAACCTCCCCCACGTTTGGGTAATGGGTCTATGAGAAAAGAATAAAAAAATAATTGGGGCCTTTTAAAAAAAATAGCCCCTTAAATGCCCGGAATTAATTATGCACTAAATATTAAATGAGGTCACCCCAAAACCCCTTTTATCTCATACACAATACCCCCTTAAAACAGGAACTTATCAAAAAACTAGGGTTTTAATCTCCTCCCCGAACACCCAAAACCCCCTAATCACAACTTTGTTTTTATCGGGGAAAAGTTTTAAAAAATTTTAAACGTATTTTTGGTTGATTTAAACTTCCTTTGTTTAAAAAAAAATGTACAAAAAAATTGACAAACCCCCTTTTCGGAAGGTGCAAGGCGAGGGTTAAATTTTATCAAAACGTTAAAATTTTTAAAAAAGTTATTACACGGACGGGAAATTTTATCCCGGGGGGGATTCCCCCAAACCTTCCCTTTGAATTTTTAAACAATGGGGGCAAAATTTAACCCGGGGTTTAATTTGGGCAAATCTTAATATTACGGGAAGAATTTATAACCCCGTAATATTAATTAAAACCTTAATTTAATTTTAAAAATTTATAAACCCGATTTGGAGGGGTTCCCCCACTGGGGGGGGGGGAAAAACCCCCCCTCTACCTAGGGAAGGGGGGGTGGTAATTTTGGGGGGGCGAAAAACTAAGCGCCCGCATACCCAACCAAGGGGCAATTTTAAAGGGTTTGGGATTTTTCTTATATTTAAAAAGAATGTTTAATAATAATATCAACATATTAGGGGATTTTCCCCAATTACCCCTTTTAATATAACCCCTTACCCATTTATTTTAAGGGCCTTAGCAATTCCCCTAGATAGGGACAATCTATTTTTTTGGGGGGGAAAAAACCCCCCATCTTTCCAATATTTTAGGGGGAGGGGGAATACACGCCCAAAACCCCGATTTTTCCTGTTAACCCTAACAGGAAACTAGGCACTTTTTTTAATGGTTTGGATGGTTTTGCCATTTAAAAAAAAAATCTATAGATAATTTTAATTAAAAGGAATAAATTTTTAAGGGGTTACCTGAATTTTAAAAATTTCCCTTTTTGGTATAGTACCATTGCCATTGAATTTTTAGATTTTCTTCCCCCGAAAATTAGGGGGGGAATTTTGATGGGATTAGTTATTTTTAAAAAAAACCAAAAATTTTTCCCCCCTTAAATTTTCCCCCTTATTTACGACCCAAAATTTTTAAAATTTTTCCAGGGGGTCTAAAAGGGGTTTTCCCAAAAATACCCGTTTTTTTTTTTTACCAAAATTAAAGGTAAAAGCTTTTTTAAGGATTTTAAAACTAATTTTGATTTTTTTTGCCAATTAAAAAATTTCTATGCTACCAGGCCCTTTTTTAAATTTTTGGGATAAATTTTCAATAACAAATCCCGGGGAACGGGGTTTTGGGGGCCGTCCCCCCCCCCCCCCTACGACGCCATCCGAGGGTCACCACGCGCGAGTTACAATGCAGGCTCCTTTCCCATACCAAGCAGCTCTGACAGAAACATAAAACTTGCCCCAGCCACGAGCCTTGTGGGCGCCCCTTGGCCTCCTCCACGCCGGATTCTCTTACAGATACAACCCGATGGGAAGGATCGGTTTCAGGGTAGCGTTGCCACAATGCCCATTAGCCGAAGTTGGGGCTGACGGACTATGTAGATAATAGGCCTCGATTTAGTTCACGGTGCAATCCACTGATTTGACACGTAATCATCCCAGCGATACCCCCTGATCTGCGAAGGGCACTTATTACCCAAAGGCATTGATTCGTCTCTTCAAATCACTATTTAGTGTCCATGTCTCACAACCATAGAGTAAGACAGGGATCACAAGCGACTTGAAGATCCGGATCTTTGTCCTCTGCAAAGGTACCCACAACGCCAAATACTCCCGCTGAGCGAGTCCAATAACACCGTGGGGGTATGCCAATCCCCCGTAAGACTTCTTGACGTGACCCGCCGTCATTATGGACTGCGCTACCCAAGGTATGTAAAACTTTCCAAGATCTCAATGTCCTCGCCACACGCATGAACAGACTGTACTGCTTTATTTTTAGTAAGTCTCCAAATACTGGACCTTGGTCTTGAGCCAGGAGACCTCAAGTCCCAAAGGCTTTTCCTCCTCGTGCAGCGCCTCGAGAGCCATCACCAGGACCTCCAGCGACTCAGCAAAGATTACTGCATCATCGGCAAAAACAAGATCAGTGATCTTGGTGTTCCCGGGATGGATGCTCCACAATCATTTTGATCTACAACCTTGTCCAATACCCAGTCCCATACAAGCGTGAAAAGTGATGGGGCAAGGCCCGCACCCTTGCCTCACTCCTGTTTCAAAAGGAAAGAAGCTGGATACACCTGCCCCACACTTCACAGCACTCTCAGTCCCAGAATACAGACCAGTTATCAAACCAATAGTCCCTTGCAGGAATCCCTCGAAGTCCCCAGCAGACCCCAAAGAGTGACTCACGATGCACTGAGTCCAAACGCCTTCTTGAGATCAACATAGGCTGCAAGCATCCCCTGTCGAAACTCACGTCGACGTTCCACCAGGACACGAAGCGCTAGGATACGGTCCGTTGTTGACTTACCAGGCGTGAACCCAGACTGCTGAGGTCTCTGATGCTTCACCAGATGACTGCGAATTCGTGTCAGCAATAGATGGGCAAGCACCTTGCCTGGTACGCTGAGCAGTGTAATACCGCGGTAATTGTTGCAGTCCTGACGGTCCCCTTTCCCTTTCCAGATGGGGACGACCGCCCCCTTTTCCACCCAGGAGGAATGGTACCTGATTGCCACACGGCAGTCAGGACAGCATGAAAACCCGCGGATCATGGCCTCACCCCCAGCTTTTGAGGAGCTCCGCACTGATATTACAAACACCAGCTCCCTTTTTCCCCCCTTTTCAACTTTGCTACAGCCTCTCTGACTTCGTCAAGAGAGGGTGCGGTTTGGGTCAATGGGAGGATCGGCATCCACTCCCTTTGTAACCCAGTGGTGTGAAGCTGCTCAGTTGGAGGGTTCCACCGTGAACAACTGCCCAAAGTACTCAGCCCAACGAGCCATCTGCCCATCCATGTCCGACACGAGGCGCCCATCTGCTGTTCGAATAGCACTCGCCCGAGAAGGAGACTTGGAACGGAGTTTTCTTCAGGGCTCGGTAGGGGGGGTCGGAGGTCATTAGCGTTCAAATGACCCTCGGACATCCTCAGCGAGACTCCTGACATACCTCTCCTTGTCTCTCCTCAGGAGGGTTCTAGTCCGGCGTGACGAGCCCTGTGCTGTTCCCCGGTTCCCAGCCAGCCTGGCAGCGCGACTCTCCTCGATTTTCTCCGCGTCCCGTAGAGACAAAAAACCACGCCTTGACCTCGGGCGCTCCCCAATACACTCCTTGGCAGCCTGTAGAGTTTCACGGTTGAAGGTATCCCACAGTTCTACAGGATCCCCGAGAGCACCGAGCACATCAAACCGATTGAGGACTGCCCCGCATACTCATGAGCACATGTCAAGTCCTTCAGTTTCTCAAGATGAAACACAGTATGGTTACATCTTGAGATTCTTCTGGACTTGACATGAAGCTTAAGTGTAGCAACAACAAGTCTGTGATCTGTTCCAAAGAACTCAGCACTCCGGTAAACCCTGCAGTTCTGGAGGATCCTCCAACGAGTACTAACGAGGATGTGGTCGATCTCCTTAGCTACCCCTCCGGCATTACTATACCATGTCCAGCGGTGCAGCTCTGGTCTCTGATACCAAAGAACCTGCAATTCTCAACCTTCTGGACCTTGCAAAGTTCAGAAGCAGAGAACTGTTGGTGTTTCTGGTACCGGAGCCATGGGGACCAACACACAACTCGTAGCCATCTCTCACTCAACTCATCTAGCCATCAATTCAGGTTCCCTTATTATATCTTCAGATATGTCTGGCTGAGTGGAAACCTGTATAGGCATATTATTACACTCTTTCAGCCAGGTAGGGCCTTTAAACCATAATCCTGTGTTCAATTTGAGGTTATTATCTCCTCGCGACACATTATTAATAGGATTTCCATTAGTAGCGATGTAATGATTATGAACTGGAATATCACTTTCCTCTAAAACCTCACTTATTGGTGTGGGCAAGAAAGTGGTTCCAATTTTGGTAATTAATAGGGGTTGTGCATGACTAGGAATACTCTCCTCTTGTTCGGCTTGGTGAGTATGTGGGATGGGTCCCATTATTACCTTACCACCAGCACTGGTGAACTTAGAGACGTTATGTATTTTGATGACCTTCCTTAGGTATCGCCCGAAATAATCAGCGCCTATTATTAATTGGAAAGGACCATCAACGTCCTCGAAGGCATTACTAACTAGTTTAACACCATTATCCCTCAGCATTTCAGCTGTGTCTTTTAGTCCATTAACAGTTAAACATTAACCATTAAACCATTCAAGTCCATTAACAGTTAATACCAATATTATTAATTACTACAGCAGCTAACCTACATTTATATCTTCCTAATTGGACTAGGGGTTGAACTATGTCACAGATTTGAGCCTCATTATTGGCAAGAAAACCTGATATGGCTAAGTTCACTTTATTAATTATGGGTAGTTGTAATAATTCAACTATCCCCCTTTTTAAAAGGATTTTTGTGCACACTGTCAAACTTTGTTTTTATATGACGAATTCCCTTTATGGAAAACCCTTCAATCGGCAGTAGGAACAGCTGCTGAATACCTTTTTAGTGATGCCATTTAAATTACGTAGGGTCTGAGTTTTTTTCACGTTAGGACAAAGAGCGATGTTATGAATAGATCTTAAGTTTATAGGGCATGCTTTTAAAGAGTTCCCCACGGAGAAGGTTAGGAAATTCCCGGGCTATAAACCTTTCAACTTCGTGAAACAATCGAATAGATATCACATGTGGGGGGGTCTATTTTCCCCCTCAATAAGACACAATTTTATTCGTACTTCACAGAAGCGCCGGGAAATTTGGGGGATTGTACATTATTTGAGAGGTCAAAGGGTTTTACGGTAGGCTGAGAAGTTTTTGAATATTAATTTACGGGCTGTTGATTTGCGTAAAGGCGCAGGAAAAAATACCCCCCTAACGAGGGACTTTAAACTCTAAGGGTGGTGAATAGCTGATTCCCCAATAGGGTAATAATTTTGATCTCCCTGTGGAGGGGTTTTTTGCTCTTCCCTTGCACTTTTTGGTTTTAAAAGAAGTTTTAGTGTTGATGGAATAGAGCCCACTCCAGTAACCCCTCATAAAAATTTACTTTATCGAGAATTTTTGACATTGGGGTAATGTTGATAAACATTGGTGAATCATTTTTTTATCCCCAGCTCCCTTTAAATTAAACTTCATATAGGCAGAAGCTCCTCATTTTTTTCCCTTTGCCATTTAACAATGGCGCCCTTTTTTTTAAATTTTAAATAAAATGGGAATTTGTTTTAATTGCGTATCACTTTAAATATGGGGTGTGAGCATTGCTACTGTAACGTAATGAATGCTTAGCAAATTTTCGCCCTTTTTTGTAATTTAACCAAATAAAATATTAAAGGCAAGATTACGTACTAAAATTAATTTTTAGTTGAAATTTAATTTTTATAAGTGCGGGAAGCGTGTTGGTGGCCTAAACAAAGCGCAAAACCAGGCCTATGCCCAACCCCCACTTAAATTATTAAACAAAACTAGTCAGTAACCCTGATGTATCTACTCCCCTGGCTATGGTATTTGAAGGGTTTTTTGATTTGTATCTGACCCCGCAAAACACCTCACCCCCCGCATAACCAGCAATTCTGGTGTTAAAATTACCCCTCACAAAGACCCCCTTTGAATCACATGAACAAAAATTTTTCTAAACTCGGGCCCCAATGGGGGAAATTTATTACTACATAATTTTAAATATGAGGTTTTACCTAATCAAAACCCTTTTTCATCTAACCCCGACACAAACCCAACTAATCAAACTAATAGGATATTTACGGGGATAGTGGGGTTTAAATTTACGTAGGTTTGATTAATAGCCTGTTCCGTGATCCGAAGTGGTCAGCGCTTGACGAGGCCGCCCGTAAGGCGGAGGGGAGGGGTTAGTGTTACGGGGCGTCAATCGGTTTTAAACCCCATAACTTGACGACGCAGCGGATTTTATCTGTTTTGATTCAACACTTCCTTTGATTTAACCTTATATGTAAAAATGAAGTATGACAAATCCTTCCCTTATAATCAGAGAAGAGATTTTTACAAAGGCGAGGGTCTGGAGAGTATTATATAAAAGCATATTTTTTAATAAAGTTTTATTATCACGGATTTCTGGAGTGTACTGACCCCGGTGTGCACGATTTCCCCCGCTACCAAACCCTATGCCCGTGTGTAATTTTGGGGCGAGAATCTAATGGCAGCGGGCCAAGGGACGCGCTCTAACCAAGGTGCAAATTAAAGGGAAAAAGTTAATATAGGGGAATTTTAATTTATTATCCCATACTATCATTAATTAAATTTTATTTTAAAATCCCCATTACCTTTTAAAATTATATATATATATAATATAATCCCAAAAGCACCCCCGGCGGGGGAACGGAAAATTAAACCCCTCATAGGGGGGGGGGGGGGGGAAAAGCCCCACTCTCCCAAATTTATGAGGGGTGGGGGGATAATTCCACAGCCCAGTTTGATGTTAGATGTTTTGAGGCCCCAAAAGAGTACCTATGAACAAGTGTGTGATAATATTAACCTATGTAATGCATTTTAGGGAAAAAGGGAATCATTTGGGATTTGAGGGATATCAGGGGACGCCTGACAACCAAAGTAAGAGCAGCAGCGCCGTCCCCCGGAAGGACATATGTTTGAAAGGCCCATGAAAGACAAAAATATCAGAAAGCTTTCCACTAATAAGAAAAAAAAGTCCGACTAATAAATTTCCTTACCGGCCCTTCAAAACAGTGGGATTGTAGGAAAAAAACTGGGGGTGATGCTGTCTTCTGATAATTAAAAACGGACTCAGTGTGAGGAACAGACTGAGAGACATTATTGTAATTGGAACAGACACAGCCCTTTTTTGGTGAGGGGTGGACAAGCCTCTCCAAAGCAAATACCCAAATGCTCGGCAGCCGAAACCCAGCCAACTTACAGTATCAAGAATACAATCAGCCAAAGCAGTGTCAAGGCCCCACCTTATGTTTGCGCAGGGTATCACGGGCTGTGCCCACAACATTCCCATTATATAAAAGGGGAAATTTAAAAGCTTATTTATCAGTTTAGCGAAAAAAGGAATGTATGGAAAACTGTAAGTCCCCAAACATCCCCAAAAAAAGATAAAAAAAAAGGGGGGAAGCTTTACCCTAGGGTTTATATGGATACTAGCGCAAAGCCCCCCTTCGGGCGGATTTTTGGCTAGTCCTGGGGGGAGGGCTATTGGTGGGCTTCCAACCACCTGGTTTGGGGGCCTTCCCCCCACCAAAACACATTACATCCCCCCCAAAACTTTTCATCACCCCATTACCATCACCCCCCACCCTTTCACACCCATTCACTCACCCCCCCATTCCCCACCCATCACTTTACCCCCCCAAAACCCATTCACTCACCCCATTCCCCACCCCACCCCCCACACTACCCAACCCATCACCCCCCCCCCATTCACTCACCATTATCCATCACCCACACCCATTATCACCCATACCACCCCCCCCATCTATTCCCTCACCCATCCCTCCCCCCTTTCCCCCCCCCCATCCCCATCACCCCACCCTTCATCACCCATTACCCATACCCTACATCAAGGTTTCCCCCAATTCTCGCAACCCATTTTTTTTTCACAATTCTGAAAGGCGCTAAAAAAAAAAAAAAAAAAAAAGTGATCTGATCATCTCATAAGTGGTTAAAACCCTTTCCCGGTCGACTGGTCCAAAACTGTCCCATATGAGGGATTGCGCCACGGGGGGGGGGGAACCTGTACCCCATACCAAAAAACACACACACACTTTCGTTTATTTTTATAAGATGGAGAGCAAAGTCACTGGATGAACAGCGCCCCGTCATGTACACTCGATCGTCAGTAAAGCACTTTGTCCCGTGTTTAAGATAGAAAAACTGTCCCAAGTGCGCAGCCAAATTTCATTCTTACCCCACCTATCACACGTTTCAAAGTGGATGGGCAAGAAAAGTTCCCTTGGAATGGGGTTGGAAAGGGAAGCAATTGGTACATTGGCAGCCATAGACAGTAAGCCAATTGCCCCATCAAGAGTGCTGCTATGATCTCCTGGGCTGCAAAAGGATGTGAGGGGTTGTAGCTGCCGAAAAGGGGGTTTAAAAATGCTCTATTGTGCGCAGTGTTACGGGGCTTTCATGTTCAAATCCCCAAATTTATTCAGCTTACCTGGGATCTTTGGAAATTAATAAACGTATGTAAACTATGGACAATGGAATTGCACAAACAAAGCACTTGAAGCTATTTTTTAGCTACAAATCCACTGAAGAGCCCCAGCAATATGTAAAAGATGAAGTTTTTGAAAGCATTGTGTTATGACTTAACCTGTTTTTCAATGGGGTTGTGAATACATTTCCCCAATTACAAATAAAAATGATTAGAAATTTTTCACCTTTTTACAGTAAATGTTATTCTTTTTTTTTTTTTTACTGAAAAATTTACAGTGTTTTACTTTTAATTTTCTTTTAAAAATATTCTGAAAAATTTTATTTTTTACACCAAAAAAATTCATGTCACACATTTGCCCACTTAAAAATGTTGTAGTGATTTTTTGTGTTTATAAATAAATTTCCCCTGCCAAAAGATTAATATACAGATATAACACCCCCGTTGACACTTGTGCAGATTACTGATTTTCCAAGTTATTTTATATGGAAAATCATTATGCCGCAATCCCGAATTCAAGGTTTTCGATTTCAATTCCGCGGGACTTTTGATGTTTTTTAGAACCCAATTTTTAGGAACCTGAAAAAATCAGCTTGTTAGGAATTTTTTTAGTGAACTTAATGTTCCCGGGGGAATGGGGGAAAAAGCACCCCGGGCGGGTCAGACATGGAGAGAGGTGGAGAGGTCAGAACAGGTGTGTTTATCGCCTTTAACGCAAGGGGACCAATAAAATGCGTTTGTGGACATACTGCCCCACCTTTTGGGGGAATTTTAAAATATCAGTGAAAAATACCTATAGGATTACTTGAAAATGGGTAGCTAAAAGTAATTTCGGAAGCGTTTTTTTCACGGATTTGAACAACCCATTTTTTTGTGGCAGACAAGATTTCTCCCCCAGGGTGGAAAGTTTTTGTGTACCAAACATTGGGGAAAGTTTCGAAAACAGAAATGTGGTAGTTGTGACTCCCACATTGTCATTATACTTGTAGCGAGTGGTGAACCGGTTACCGGTGGAAGGTCAAAAAACTACACAGTTTTTTTACGGTCGAATCGGTCCCCACTACATAAGAATACATCCCAAGCGTTAAATACCGTAAAGGATTATTTTATATATCCCTCGTGAAAAGAAAATAAACCGGTGAACGTTTCCTAAAAAAACAGAAAAAAAAACCAACCTGGGGCATCAGGACGGAGGGCTAGGCTGAAAACCCAACTAGGCCGATGTTATCAAAATAATTTTATCCCTTGCTATGATTATTATAAACGCTTCTTCCCCCACAGGTTTTACACTTGTTGTGCAAGAGGATAGAGGTGATCGAGTGAAGAGTGTAGAGCTGGGCCCTTAAAAAATTTAGTATTTAAATACTAAATAAGGGGGGAAAATGATTTAAATATAAATACTAATAATTTTTACGAATTAAATTAAAAAAAATAGTAAATACATCAATTGTATTAAAACAAATAGTAAAAAACATCAAGTATTTAAATAATTGTAAAACACATACATTTTTTAAAAGTCCGAAAAAAAAAGGGTTTTCCGGATTCCTTAGATTTTTGGGTTGCCCTTTGAAATTTCCCTTTAGACCTAAAATTTTCCTTTAAATCAGGACATTCCTTTTTAATTTGGAAAAAACTGGTTCACGTAACATCGGAGCCACATAGTGGAGGGTTTATGGCCAAATTTTAATGATAAAAAAGATTACATTTTTAATTTTGAGTATTTAAATACAATGTATTAAAAAACTCATAAATGTATTTTAAATAATAAAAAAAAACCAAGTATTTTTAAATACAAAATGTATTTTAAATACAAAGTTTTTAAATATGCCCAAGGGGGGCATTTTCGACGAGGTCTAAAACTAACCCCCTTTTGCGTCCTAAGACCGACTTAGTTTTTACCGGGGCCCAAAAAGACACTAAGGAAGCATTTTGGGTCATCTTTGCCTCGGTAAGGTAAACCTTCTTTTGTGCCACCCTTCCTCTTTAAAAACCAAACAGTTGCGCGAAAAAAGCTGTATTTTGGGGGGAAAAACGTATAAACAACAAAAACCCGCCAAGCTGATGACACACACCGGTGACCCTGGAGAGCCACGTAAAACGCGGAAAACCGAACTTACAGCGAGGAATGTTTGTCCTGGGGGAGGCTGTCAAGCAGACAAAAAGCACTTTTATGGGAAAGTTTTGGACTCCCTCCTGTGCAGGAAGAAGGAAAGGGGCACCCTCACTGCAAAAATGTGTGCTCCGGTGGGTTGCACAGGGAGGGTGATGAAGAAGAAAGAAATGCAGACCCAAGGTCGCAGGGAAAGGAAAAAAGGGTGCAAAAAACAAGAAGGAAACTAATGAAAAACAGGGAGGACAAGAAAAGTCTTTTTGCCCCCCAAAGGGATGTGTCAGAATGGGTCAGAAAGGTGTGCGAGGGGGGGACGAGAGGTTTGGGGTGAGGGGGAGCGAGGGGTCAGGTGTGGGGAGAAAGCAGTAGGGGCGGGGTGGGGGAAGGGGGTTTAAAGGTGTGAGGAGAGCGAGGGGGAGGTGTGAGGGGACGAGGGGTAGGTGGAGGGAGCGAGGGGTCGGTTGAGGGGAGGAGGGGCAGGTGTGAGGGGAGCGAGGGGCAGGGTGAGGGGAGCGAGGGGTCAGGTGGAGGGGAGCGGGGGATCAGGTTTAAGACCAACAACTTCACCCCTTGCATTTTGATCGAAATTTTTTACGATTTTTTTATTTTTTAAACGATTGAACCCCTTTCCCTTGGAAAACCCGGGGCAATTCAGGAGGTTTCTTCCGTCCCCCCACGACTAGCGACTTCCAACACTGTCAGGGGCAGACATTCAGAAAGAGTTAAAGGGACGGTATTTAGTTAACTAATTTTTCTATTTGTACAACCCGGAAATCGCGGGGATTTGGCTGGCATCTACAGATGAATATGGAGCAGTGGGTGCCGTCACTACGGTGTCACTATGGGTGATCTTTTCCGCTTGATAATCTCTCTATTCGTAACTGGTCTTCCTGCCATTTGGGGGAAGCAACCACCCCGGGAGGCGGGTCACAAACCCCGGCTAACACCCGATACCCATCACGGCTGGATGGACAAGGGCTTGGGTTTTATTAAGGAAAAGGGAGCCATTATACCTTCAGTCTGATGCGTGGCGGTTGGTGGCAGCTACCCGCCGGGGTGGTGAGGCGAGGTGGTCTCGGTCAGGGTCTCGGTGAGGTGCCGCCGTTCACCACTCGGCTCATCACCCCATAATAAACTCACCGCGAGGGTAGGAGATAGGTTTAAGGCCTAATTTCATTTGTATACGTGCCCTGTTCAGTTCTTGAGTCAGAAAACATCATATATACTCAATTTATGAGTATTTTTATGTATATTGCGTGCTCTACGCCACCCCTACCGTGGTCGCTTTGTTTTGACAGCTTAACGTCTTTAAGTACGTCTGCAGAATGCCAAAAGTTGCCCAGAACAGCTGTTGGAATTCGCTAGGTCGTGCAGACCGGAAGTAATAGCGCATTTTCGTGACGTTCACCGCCCTGGTTCAGTCCAGTCCGGACCGGGTCAGGGTGGACTGATGTTCGCGAAAATACATCGAGACTGGCCCCGTCCCATTCGTCGTTCCTATTGGCTGGCGGATCGAGTGGGCGGTACTGAACTGAACTGTGGAGGCGGCAGGCGTCCATCTTGTCAATATCCTTTTTGTCGTCCGCCTTTTAACCTGTGTTGAAGACTTTACAACTACCACGCCTGTGATACTTTAGTCTTATGGTCGGCCATCATGGTGTTTCATGTCTTATCAGCAGCACGAGAAGCTCCTGCTGGTCGCCTTCCCCGCTGACTGTAGTGCGCATGCGCCAGTTCTCCCCACACTGAGTCCAAGGTGGTCCTGGTATGTGGGTCGGACCGGACTGGACTGGGCTAGCCCGTTCTAGACTGCCTCGCAAAAACGGTGACCGCCCGGGACTAGCCCAGTCCAGACCGGGCCAGAGCGGTCGCGGAAATACACTATATGCCTATCTGAATGTAGCCCCTGGGCAACTTTTGGCATTCTGCAGGCACATTGATGACGTATTTAAAGACGTTGAGCTGTCAAAACCAGCAACTGCCTCTAGGCAGTTGTAGAGCACGCAATATACATAAAAATACTCATAAATTGAGTATATATGATGTTTTCTGACTCAAGAACTGAACAGGGCAAGTATACAAATGAAATTAGGCCATATTACAATGCCATCCGCTTGTGATGAGTTTGTTATGAGGTGATGAGCCGAGTGGCGAACGATGGCATCTGACCATGACTCACCACACGGCTCTGCGACAGACAAGGTATTTTCCTCCTCATCCTTCTTTCTCTTACCCTTTATTCTTCCCTTCTTCCTCTACCTAATTCCTCCTCCTTCATCACCACTACTACTACTACTACTACTACTACCACTACCACTACTATTACTGCTGCTACTACTACTATAGCCGTGCTTTTGTCGTCCAAGCATCGTCTTGGTACGAAGACCGTTTTTTCTCGCAATTGAAAACGGATTGGTCTCTGCGAAACACAACAAGCTTGGTAGGGGCCGAAAAATAACCAGTCTAAAACATTGCAAAATATCACAAAGCAGTATAACACAG
>JACEEZ010011969.1:25000-30253 GCA_016584305.1 Chionoecetes opilio | reverse complement strand
CCCCCAAGCCCCCCAATGCCCCCCCCTTTTTCCCCCAAAGGGGGGTCTGTCTATCAGCCAGAGGAGAGAGACGAGAGAGAAAGAGTAGAAGAAAGGGGGGTAGTATTAAAATCATTTTTTTAGCCAGTGTCATATGTATTACTTTTTGTCTGCTTCCTCCCTTTGTTTACAAGTACCTGTGCTTGTGCTTGTTGACTTGTTTACTGGTTCTCTCTACCTCTTCCTTCATTCCTTCATTCCTTCATTCATCTCTTGACTCTATTTTTTGTCATTCATTTTCATCAATTTTTTTTTTTTTTTTTTTTTTTTATTTATTTGATTAATTTAAAGTTATTTTAGTTATTTGTTTGTGTTTGATTAGTATGTATAGTTGTGTGTTTGTGTGTGTGTGTGTGGTGTGTTTTGTGTGTGTGTGTGATTTTTGGGGGGGGGGGGGAGAGAGAGAGAGAGAGAGAAAAGAGAGAGAGATGGGGAGGGGATATGAAGATGTAAGTGGTAACAAGACAGGTGTTAAGACGAGCATATAGAACAGATGTGTGTGTGTGTGGTGGGGCGAGAGAGAACGAGAGAGAAGAGAGAGAGAGAGAGAGAGAGAGAGAGAGAGATGACAGATGTAAAGTGGTAAGCAAGACAGGTGTTAAGACGAGTATATAGAACAGATGTGTGTGTGTGTGTGTGTGTGTGTGTGTGTGTGTGTGTGTGTGTTGCAGACGGGGAAGGTGTGTTTAGCAGATTGTCAAGGTACAGGTATTGGGGGGGAGGAGGAGGAGGAGGGGGAAGGGGGGGGACCACAACCTTTGCCCACCAAATTTGCACACTTGTGAACAGTATTTTTTCTCCTCCCTCCTCCTCCTCCTCCTCCTCCTCCCCCTTTCCCTCTCCTCCTCCCCCTTCTCCTACTTCCTCCTCTCTCCTCCCTTCGTCTCATGCCCTCTGCTGCCCTGAGGCGAAGGAAACTGCTCCACCCAAAGTAGCGGTTCCTCCCTTCTGCTCCTCCTCCTCCTCCTCCTCCTCCTCCTCCTCCCTCCCTCCTCCTCCTCCTCCTCCTCCTCCTCCTCGAATTTGAAAACGATGTAAGAGGAGGAATATGAATAGAGAATAGTGAGTATGAAACGAATGAGAGAAAGGAAAATATGAAAAAGAAAGGAATGAGGGGGATAAAAGGAGATGAGGGGGATAGAAAGGATGGAGGGATGAAAGGGGGGGAGGAGGAGGGGGGGAAAGGAGGAGGAGGGGGAAAATAAAGGGTCACACTTTTAAAAAGCCCCTTTCCCTGTTAAAATGATTACTCCCCTCTTTCTCTTCGTTCTCCCCTCCCCTTCTCCTCTCCCCTTTTCCCCCCTTTTCTCTCTCTCTCTCCTCTCTTTTATCTTCTCTCTCTCTCTCCCTCATCCTCCTCCCTCTCTCTCTCTCTTTCCCCTCTTTCTTCTTTTCCCCTCTCTTCTCTCTCCCTCTCCCAGGAAATTTTTACAGGGTCCCCTCTCAATGCCCCCTTTTTGGGACATTGAAAACCCTTCCCTCCCCCCTCCTCCTCCTCCTCCCCCCCTCCTCCTCCTCCCCCTCCCCTTTCCTGAAAAATAATAAAAGGAAAAAATTTTGGGTCCCTAATTTTTTTTTCTCATTTTTTTTTATTTTTCGTTGAAAAATTTTTTTAAAAGTGGAGAATGCAGATTATATATTTTAACTCTCTCTCTCTCTCTCTCTTCTCTCATCTCCTCCCTCTCTCCCCTCTTCCCCTCCCCTTTTCTTTTCCTCTCTCTCTCCCCCTCTGTCTTGTCTGTCTTTCTGCCCTGTCTCGGGCCCTCTCTTTCTTCTCTCTCTCTCCCCCCTCTCTCTCGCCCTCTTCTCTCTCTCTCTTTTCCCCCTTTTCTCCCCCTCTTCTCTCTCTCTCTCTTTTCCTCTCTCCCCTGTCTGTCTGTCCCTTCTGCCCTCTCCCCTCCCCGTCTCTCTCTCTAAAACAGGGGCATTAAAATCCCCCTTGAGCAAGAGAATTTTGGTGTGTGTGTGTGCCTGGGGGTGTGTGGTGTGTGTCCCGTGTGTGTTTTTGTGGGGTGCCCCCTGTGGTTGGGGGTGTGTGTGTGTGTGTGGGGTGTGTGTGTGTGTGGGTGTGTGGTTGTGTGTGTGTGTGTGAGGCCCTGCATTACCCAAAAGATCGATGCCCTTAAAGGGGTGCAAAATTTTTTTCCGGGGCGGGGAAAACAGCTGGAGGCAGGAGATCGCCTTGGGTGGGACAAAACCAAACACCCTGTCCCTGGTTCCCCCTCTTGCTCCCCCCTCCTCCTCCCCCCCTCCTCCTTCCTCCCCCTTTTGCTCCTCCCCGTTTCCTTTTTTCCGTTGTCCATTTTCCCTGAGATCCTCCTTCCCGGTCTGCAAAGGGAAGAGAGAAAAAAAAGAAGCCCAGACAGACAGACAGACAGACAGACGACGGGAGACATAAAAACTTGATAAATAAAAAAGGTAGACAAAATAATAGAGTGTACCTGTTTGGGGGTTTGTTTTTTGTTGTGCTTTTGTGTCTTTTTGGGGTGTGTGTACTTGAAACCTGTGTATGTGTGGGGGTGTGTATTAAAGGTGGTCTGGTATGTTTTGGGTTTTTTAATGTGTGTTTTGTGTGTCCCAAATGTGTGTGTGTGGTTGTGTGTTGTGGTGCGGGAAATTGTATTTGTGTTGTTTTGTGGGTGTGTGTGTGTGGGGGTGTGTGTGTGTGGGGTGTGTTTTGTGTGTGTGTGTGTGGGGTGTGTGGTGTTTTGGTGTGTGTTTCCCCTGTAGGGGGTTTTTTTGTGTGTGTGTGTGTGTGTTTTTAAATTTTAAATTTGTGGGTGGGGTTGTGTGTGTTGTGTTTGTGTGGGTGGGGGGTTTGTGTGGGTGTGTGGGTGTAGGGGGAAAAAATCAAATCATATAAAACCCTTTTCGTTTTGGGTTCCCACCCCTTTTTATCTCCCTCTCTCTCCCTCCCCCTCCCCTCTCCCCTCTCTCTCTCCCCTCCCCTTCCCCTCTCCCCCCTCTTCCCCCTCCCCCTTCCATGCACTTTTTTGGCCCTGGCACTCCATGAAGAAAATATTGGCACTAAAGCCCCCGGGGTTCCCAATATTTCCCCTCACCCCCCCCCTTCCTCTCCCCTCCCCCCCCCCCTTTTTTCCCTCCCCCCTCCTCTGTCCCCTCTCACCTCCCCTTTTTTCCCCTCTCACCTTCATATTGTGCTCTTTTCTCCCTCTCTTCTCTCTCCCCTTCTCTCTCTCTCGTCTTCCCCCTCTCTCTCTCTCTCTCTCTCTCTCTCTCCTCTCTTCTCTCTCTCTCTTTTTCCTTTTCTTTCTTTTCTCTCTTTTTTCTTTTTTATTTTAAGTTTTTTTAATCATTTTAAAAGTGTATTTTTTAGGCCCGTAAAACTCTCTCTCTCCCTTTTCCTCTCCCCTTTTCCCCTCTCTCTCTCTCCTTCTCCTCTCTTCTTCCCTCTCTCTCTCTCTCTCTCTCTTCCTCCCCTCTCTCTCTCCTCTCTCTCTCTCTCTCCTCTCTTCTCTGCATATCTTTCGTTTTATCTCTTAACCACCACCCCCACCACCACCACCCCCCCCCACCCCACCACCACCACCACACCACCCCCACCACCCCAACCACCCCCCCACCACCACCACCCCCACCACCACCACCACTTCCCCCGCCCCCTGATAACACAACAAAGCCTCGAGATAAAATTACTATAATAAAATAAAAATTGACTACAGATTATACTTGCAGGAAAAAGAAAAAAATTAAAATATTGTAAAAAAAAAATTTTCCCACTTTATTAAAATTTGGGGGGTTTATTGAAAGTGTGTTTGTGTGGGGGGTTGTTTTGGGGGCTGTGTTGTGACTGTGTGTGGGTTTTGGGGTGACTGTGGTACTGGTGTGTGTGTGTGCTGTGTGTGTGGGGGGGGTTGACTGTGTTTTGTGTGGACTGTATGTTTGTGTGTTTTGCTGTGTGTGTGTGTTTGTGTTTGTGTGTTGGGGACTGTTTGTGTGACTGGTGTGTTGACTGTGTGTGTGTTGTTGTGTGTGTGTTGTGTGTGACTGTGTGGTGTGGTTATGGTGTACTGTTGTGTGTGTGTGGTGTGTTTGTGTGTGACTGTGTTGTGTTTGTGTTGTGTGTGTGTGTGTGTTTTGTGTGGTTTTATATATAGTATGGGTTTGGGCCCGTAGTAGTAGTAGTATTAGTAGTTTTAAAATCTATATAGAAGTTCGTTTTGTAGTATGAATTTTGGTATGAATTGTGGTATAGTAGAGTCTAGTAGTAGTATAGTTAAGTTATCGTAGTGTCGTTAAAAAGCGTAGTATGTAGTGAATTTTGTATTAAATAGTAGTGTGTAGCATAGTAGTAGTGTTGTTGTTAGTATTGTTTGGAAATTAGTATGGGGGTAGTGTATATATAGTGTATAGTACAGTACGTAGTATTATATACAGTAGTAGTTAGTATTAGTTATAGTAGTAGTATAGAAAATTAGTGGGGTAGTTAGTAGTATAGTAGTAGTAGTATAGTATAGTAGTAGTAGTATGTAGGTATTAGTAGTAAGTAGTAGTGCAGTAGTAGAGTAGAAAAATTGTAGTAGAAACTAATTTTTTCCCTTATCTCCCCCTCCCCTCCTCCTCCTCCTCCCCCTCCCCCTCCTCCTCACATCATCATCATCTTTATTATTATTATTGTGCCGAATCGTGTTTTATCCCAATTCTTCCTAAGGACTAAACCAGGGGTCAAGGGTTGGGAGGAGGAGGAGGAGGGGGGGGAGGGGCAGATTTTACCCCAGAAGCAGCACCTGGTCTCCTCCTCCCCTCCCCCTCCTTATTCCTTCCCTCTTCTTCCATATGCCACTGATAAATTAAAGTTTTTTTTGCTTTACCCTCCCCCCCCTCCTCCTCCCTTCCTCCTCCTCCCTCCTCCTCCTCCTCCCCCTCCTCCTCCTCCCCCTCCCCCCTCCTCCCCTCCCCCTCTTCATCATCATCATTATCATCATCATTATCATCATCATCATCATTATCATCATCATCATCATCATTATCATCATCATTATCATTATTATTATTATTATTATTATCTTTTTTGTCATATTCGTTTATCGTGATTGTTTATTTGATTTTTTTTTTCTCTCTCTCTTCCTCTCTCTCTTCTCCTCTCCTCTCTCTCTCTCTCTCTCGTCCTCCTCTTTTCTCTTCCCCCTCTCTCTCTCCCCCTTTCTCTCTCGCCATCTTTTTGTTTCCTGTTGTTATAATTCTTTTTTTTAT
>JACEEZ010011969.1:0-22500 GCA_016584305.1 Chionoecetes opilio | reverse complement strand
AACTGTAGGAAATAATGGATATACTAAGGGAAATAATGGAAATCCACCTCTTCGCAGGTCTAGCGGGCAGCGGGGAGGAGCCAGCAGCGGCCCACCACCCAGCCACGGGCGGGACGAGAACGTTTACAGCCCGGCCCGTCAGTCTGTCACGAACCTTGGTGGCGAGAGGGTGTAGTGCGCCGCGTTACCGCCACCCTCGCACGTTCCCCCCCACCCCCCCTAACTAGCACCACCACGCTTGTTGCTAGTAGCCTGTAGTTGTCGCCATGCGGGGACTAAATCAACCCGTGGTGATTGCCTTGGCGTTAATCATCATCACGACTTGTTTCAATGAGGTAAGATTATTTTTGGGAGTTCGGTGAAATGAGTGAAAATTTTGTGTGTGAAAAAAAAGTGTTGGTCAAGTTTTGGTTCGTGTGTTCGTGTGTGTGTTGTGTGGTGCAGTGTGTGTGTGTGTGTGTGCAGTGAGTGTGTATGTGTGTGTGTGTGTGTGTGTGTGTTAGGAGGAGGGTGAAGAAAATGTGTTGTGATCCTTTGAGGTGCAGAAAAATGGGAAGAAAGTTCTGAAAAATTCGGATTAATAGTAGTTAGTAGGGTTATACATGGGTTTCATCGTATAGTAGAAGTGTGTATAGGTGTATATAAGTACGTGTAAGTGTGTGTAAATATGTAGAAGTATGTATGTTAGTGTGTAAGTGTGTTAAAGTGTGTATTAGTATATATTTTAGTGTGTTAAAGTGTGCATAAGTGTGTATTTAGTGTTTATAAGTGTGTATAAGTGTGTATAAGTGTGTATTTAGTGTGTATTTAGTGTTTATAAGTGTGTATGACTGTTATAAGTATCTAAGTAACACCGTCTTCTCTCTCCCTTCCCTCATCCCCGTGGCTGTCTGGCTGTTGGTTTCCTGATGCAGTGTGCAGCCAACGCCGTGTTTGAGCTTCGGCTAAAACACTTCGTCAACACCTATGGACGCGACATCGAGGGCCACTGCTGCAGTGGCTACAGGAACACCCTTGGCCAGTGTAGCGGCGCCTGCACCACCAAGTTTAGGGTGTGTCTCAAGGTGTATCAGGAGGAAATTGACCCCAACTCACCGTGCACTTTCGGAGAGGCCACCACGCCGATCTTGGGGCAAAATGATGTTGACTTTTCTCGTCTGGATGATGCTAGCGAGTTCAAAAATCCCGTGCGGTTTATGTTAGCGTCTTGGCAGGTAAGCTTGACGTCTCAGTGATTGGTTTACAGTGTGTATGTGTTAAACCAGTGTTAAATCTTGATGATGTAGCCTTAAAAAGTGGTAAGGAAGTGTTAAAACGGTGTTAAACCTTGATGATGTAGCTCAAAAGTGGTTTAATTTTGGTTTTAAGTCGATTTTTGTGAGTTTTCTTCGGTTTTTTTGCTGTGAACGTGGTGTGTCATGGAAACTTACTCAAGAAACGAGTGATTGAGTGAGTGATTCGGTTAACATCCCAAAGTGCTTCGTTATATCAGTGTCTCGAAACTATAGTGGAATTAGAACTTGATTCGAAAATACAAAAACGAAACGATGGAAAAACTTTAATAAAAACTTCGAAACACCCCAAAAAAAAGTGCTACTAGAGATAATAGAACACAATAGCAAGAGTGTTTCTATTGTGAGTGTGTTTGTGAGTGTGTGTGTGTGTTGCGTGTGGTGATTAGTTTCGTGTGAACCCCGCAGAGTGAAGCAGAACATGAAGCTTCGGATTGACAGCCTTTGAAGATATTGACTTGTGATTTGTGAACGGTGATAGAAGAAGAATGGGGATGATGATAGTGATGAGAGAAGAGAAGAGAAGAATAGGCAAACAGTGATAAACCAGTGAACAGAAGAGAATTAAATAAAAACAAGAAAAAAAACGCGAGAAAATAAATTAGAACCATAACATTGATTTAGAAAAGACGTAGAAATGAATGAAAAGAGAAGGAAAGAAAGAAGGAAGGAAGGAAAGAAAGAAAGAACTAGAGTGTGGGAAAGAGAAAGAGAGAGAGAGAGGAAGAGACATGAACAAAATATCGATGAACATTACTTGCAAACCTGTCAGACTACTTTTTACTTTTTTACTTTTTTCAATCTCTCTTACTTTTCCCTCCTTGTTTTTACCCTTAATTTTGATGCTCTCTCTCTCTCTCTCTCTCTCTCTCTCTCTCTCTCTCTCTCTCTCTCTCTCTCTCTCTCTTTCGTGTCCTGTAACTCTTTTCTTGTCTTATCTTTGACTCTTCTCTCCCTTCCTCTCTTCCTCTTTCTTCTCCTCCTCCTCCTCCTCTTCCTTCTCCTCCTCTTCCTTCTCCTCATCTTCCTTCTCCTCCTCTTCCTTCTCCTCTTCCTCTTCCTTACCCTCCTCTTCCTTCTCATCTTCCTCCTCCTCCTCCTCCTCTTCCTTCTTCTCTTCCTCTTCTTTCTCCTCTTCTTCCTTCTCCTTCTCCTCCTCTTCCTTCTCCTTCTCCTCCTCCTCCTTCTCCTCCTCCTCCTCCTCCTCTTTATGCCGCAACAACCACAAGATAAACAAGTAAATAACCAAGAAATAGGATGATGCAACAACCAAAAGAGGAAGATAATGTTTTTTTTCTGCGTGTGAAGTTTCTCGAAAAGAAAATTACAGAAAATAATAAATACAACTTCATTCGTAAAGTTTTATATTTGTGAAGTTATAACGAGATAGAAACAATGCCAGAAATGATGTGATGTGAAGTGATTAGTAAAGAAAGTGACTTATTGATGGTGACAGTGACATGAAAGTGAATACGAAGAAAAAGATAGGTCATGAAATGTCAAGGAAACTATAAAAAACGTATGGGTAAATAGAGGAAAACTAATAAAAGAACTGATGCCAAACTTTTTACTAGACAGAGCGCTTTGGGAGAGAGAAAAAAACCGAAAATAACGAAGGAAATGCAGAAAAACGACAAATAAACCGAAAAAAACCACATCCTGAAACAAACAAATTACTTCAATGTAGAAAAAAAACCCGTGTATATGTGTTGAGTTGACATAGGAGTGAATGAAAGCGGCGTCCTAGCTATAAAATGAGTTACAATGCTATAACGTGCGAATATAAACAAGTATCATCAGCATCATCAGCCAGACGAAGCGGACCACTGTATGTTTTTCTCTTTGTTGTAACAGGGTACCTTTTCCCTGATCATCGAAGCCTGGCACGAAGATGGGACCAACGGATCAGCCACTTATGCCGGTGAGTTAACCTTCTGTTGTGTATACTAGAGATAAAGTTAGGTAAGCTTCTCTCTCTCTCTCTTCTCTCTCTCTCTCTCTCTCTCTCTCTCTCTCTCTCTCTCTCTCTCTCTCTTTTTAAACAGTTATTAAGCTCTCAGATGGTTTAATAGGACGTTAAAGCAGTAAATGTTCAGGATTCTCTCTCTCTCTCTCTCTCTCTCTCTCTCTCTCTGATGGTGAAGTCTACGGGAAGTGAACGCGCTTTTCTCTCTCTCTCTCTCTCTCTCTAACGGAAGGTGATATGCATGAGCTTACCACCAGACAGACAGACAGACAGACAGACATATTAACATCGCCTTATCTTGTCTCATTCATTATCAAGCCATTCATTATCAAGCCAATCTCTGTGAACATTACCCACATGATACACAGTAGTGATACACAGTGTTATTGTAGAACACAACTCATAACAACAAACAGACAGCCCATTTCATACTTATAGAACGGTTACAGGGAGTTTCGTACCCAGGTTTTGTTAGTTGTTTCGTACACTGATTTTGAGTTTTTTTCGTACATACCTGGTGTCGAATCGTCACTCTAGTCATCAAGTTCAACTGAGGTGAGTGTACGAAACGACTATGGTTTCATATAGACTACGAAACAACTTTTTAGTGTACGAAACAACTTGTGTACGAACTGACTGACTCCTCCATAACTCCATCCACACATAACATAACACCATTTATTACTTATAGAACAAACTGTGCTATAACAACTGCTCTGTTCTGTTATGACATGAACATTGATAACAAATATACTAGCTAAATACTATATACCTACTAATAATATACTAGATAAATAATATACTAGTTATGTAGCTACTATAGTGTTCTTTATTTACTAGGTAGTGTTCTGCATAACGCAACTACTACTAATAATAATAATAACGGTACTGAATAACAACGGTAACAATAAATAACATGCATAAGGAAGAACACTAACAATGTATTAACAAGAACAATGGGAAAGTAAATAATATTAAAAAAAAAAAATTTTTACTGCGCTACAACAATACAACGGTAACTTTAGGAGCGAAAAAAATAGGATCCGCAAAAAAGTGGAAAGTCAATGCCAAAAAATAATGTTGATATAATTTTACTTACATAATATTTAAGAAAAGTTATATGAAAAGAAACGAGAATTATCATCCATTATAAAAAAGAAGGATAATTTACATACTTCCAGAATATTTAGGAAAACTAGCGTACGTAATATGAGAAGAAAACGAGCATTATCATATGAACATTGACTGCCTTAGTATGTCTGTCATGGTAATGTCTTTTAAATCAGTTTGTATAAATAGTAACTTTAAATGCATAAAAAGATGTTATGATAATGTGAGAGGTAACCACGAGAGAGAGAGCGAGCATGGATTATTATTATTACCAATCACTAAGTACTGTTATTTCTCGAACCGATCTGTCTCGTTATGAAATGTTGGGCTGTGGGCTGTGGGGGGGGGTGTTGGGGAGAGAAGGAGGGGGGTGTTGGGGGGAGGGAGGGGTGTGTGTGGGTGGCTCGGGAGGGGGGGGGGGTTACAGCACGGGAACTGAAAGGAAAAAAGTATGTTTAGTTCTCAGATGGAGCTTCAAATGGATTGTTTTCATGAATAGATTTTTGATTTTTCATTAATTTCGTTTCATTTCTGTATTTTATTTATTGTTTTTTCCTCTTCCTCTTCTTTTTCTATTTTAATTTTGATATAGTTTCCTCTTGATTCTCGATGTCTTATTCTTATTATTATTGAGCTCTCTTTCCTCTTCCTTATTGAGCTCTTTCCTCTTCCTTAACTGTATCTGTCCTTGTCACGTATGCATTCTTTACGTTCTCAATAATCCTCACATTTACCTAACTACTACGACTACTACTACTACTACTACTACTACCACCACCACCATCATCATCACACACCTACTTCACACTTCTCTTCCTCCTCCACACACACACACACACACACACACAATGCATAAAGTATATAGAGGTGTTTATAATGAATACGATGAACGGTTAAACATCCTACGTCTGGCCAGCATGCATAACACTTCCTCATTCATTTACTAGCGTAGTGGACAGATGGCTCGTAGGGACAATAGGCCATAAATGTAGAGAACAGATGGAGGAGGAGAGAGGGAAAGAGGGAGGGAAGAAATGGTAGGGGGAGAGAGGGAAGGGAGGGAAGAGGGAGAGGGAGGGAGGGTAAAGTGGTGGTGGTGGTTGTGGTTGTTGTTGTTACAGTGTTACCAATAGTGCGAGTGTTGTAGCAAAGTTGTTTACACTGTTTTCTATATTTTTGTTTTGCTGTGTGTGTGTGTTCTTTCTCTCACACACACACACACACACACACACACACACACACACACAATTCAAAAGTACTATAGTTTCATAATTATCACAAAGTAGCTACTATAGTTTAGCTTTCTTAATTCATAAAAGTGCATACCGTAGTTGACACACACACACACACACACACACACACACACACACACACACACACACACACACACACACGATAATAGCAAACTTTAAAACACATCATGAGGAAAGAGGAGTAGGAAGGTAGCGAAGGGAAGAGTGATGGGGAGAGAGGGGGAAGGAAGGGGGATGGGGGGAGAGGGGGAAGGGTAAACCTGGGTAGGGGAGACCACTGATGCGCTAGCGATGGAAAAGTGGGAGGCGGGAGGTAGGGAGGGTCTACTCATGGTCTCAGGGTAGCAGGATATTAGTGGTCGCCCCAGGGCCTTAGGGACGCACAGGAGCCCTCAAGCGTTGTAGGATACCCGCCTTAGGGACTCCAGTTGCCAAAAGTTACCAAAACACTCGTCCCGCTCAAAATGTACCCGCTTCACTTCATCATTTTTAGCGAATTTACGTGTTTATAGTGGATATTTTGTGGGTTTATGGGTTTGTGTGGGTACGTTGGGGTTGTGTAGAGGGGGTGAGGTTATTGGGGGTTATTGGAGGAGGGAGGGGGGGTGAAGGGAAGGAGGAATAGCCGAGCAGACGGTCACCATTAACGCCACACGCTAACCTAACCTTACCTCCCTCTCCCTCCCTCCTTCCTTCCTCTCCTCCATTTCCTCCCCCCCCTTCTCTTTTTTCCCTCTCTTATCCTCCCTTCACATCCTCCTCCTCCTTCTCTTCCTCCATCCTTCTCATCTCTCTCTCTCTCTCCTCCTCTTCTCCATCACATCAGTTTTAATCGTATTGTTATTATTACGACACATTTTTTTTGCCCACTTTTTTATGAGATACAAACAAGTCTATTATTTATTTTAGGCGATCCATTTATTTATTTATTCTCATGCAATTATATCAGATTTTTCCTGTTTCGTAATTAGTTTTTTCCTTTATTACTTATAGTCTTTTTTTTCTCATCTACTTGATCAACAACGTCTTTTTTCACTTTTTCATTCACTCGGTTCTTCATTCCTGTTTATTATTATTCATTGACAGTTCAACACGTTCCTTTATCTGTATTTCTCATTCCTATAGTCATCCTATCCTATTTCCTATCTATCCTATCTATCCTATTTTCCTTCTATTCTCCTACTACCAACTATTCCCAATTTCCTTCTTTTCCTCTTAACTCGTGGTTCATTTCTACTCCTTCCTTTATCACTCCTTCCCGCCCTTTCTCCTCCCTTTCTTGCCTCTCCCCGTTACCGATTGTGTGTCTGCGGCGCCTCGATCCACTTGACTGCACCTTTTTAACCCACGTTTCCATGTTAGAGGTCAAAATAATAGTTACTGTTACTCGTACGTCTGGCAGCGCGGCGGTGGTGGTGGTGGTGGCGGAGCGTCTGGCAGCGGTGCGACCTCGGGGAAACTCTAAACAAAACATTATCGTACCTCATTATTATCGTTATTTAGTGTATTATAATGTGTTTGTGGGTGATTGAGACTTATTATTATTATTGTGGTTTGTGTTATTAGTGGTTCATTCAATTTGTGTGGCTGCTTGAGTTGTAGTTGTGAATATTTGGTTGATTTCTCTTATTTTTCTGTTTTTGAATGGAGTAGTGTTAGGTGGTTGATTCACTTCTTCCGGACGCTTGCTGCCACACACACACATACACACACACATTGTTTCCCACACTCTTCACCTCTCTCTCTCTCTCTCTCTCTCTCTCTCCTCTCTCTCTCTCTCTCTCTCTTACTCGGAGTATTATCATTGGCGGTTGTGAGCAAGGCATTACGAACGAAGAAGTGAATAAGAGAGAGAGAGGAGATTGAGTATGTGTGTGAGAGAGAGAGAGAGAGAATGAGTGTGTGTGTGTATGAGAGAGAGAGGAAGGAGTGTCTAGTTTTTCTCTCCATTTCCTCCCTAAACTAGCTTATCCTGTGGACACTACGAATATTTAGCCCAAGATAGAGGGTCAAAAAAGTGGTATGTTCTAGGTATTGGTTGTAATTTAGGGCGAGAAGTGTGTGAGAAGGTCTTGTAATTCTCTCTCTCTCTCTCTCCTCTCTCTCTCTCTCTCTCTCTCTCTCTCTCCTCTCTCTCTCTCTCTCTCTCTCTCTCTCTCTCTCTCTCAACGGGTTTGTTTTGTTAATCATTATTGTTGTAACTTTGGATTTTATTCACAACTTCTCATGTTCATTATTGGTCTTTACATCTAATTAAGTTTTGTCTGTATTCATTTACTATTTTTTCCTTCAAATTCCTTCATTCCTTCATTTCCTTCATTCTATAATCGTCTTATTTCATTATTCTTCATTCCTTCAAAATCCAATTATCTAAACTACTGTACATAAGCTGCTCTCTCTCTCTCTCTCTCTCTCTCTCTCTCTCTCTCTCTCTCTCTCTCTCTCTCTCTCTCTCTCTCTCTCTCTCTCTCTCTCACCATTCGTGTTTGCCTCCTTGTCCATCTGTCTGCTTTTCACGCTGTCTTGTCTGTCTCTGTCTGTGTGTGTGTGTGTGTGTGCGTGTGTGTGAAGTGAGGCACGGCGGAGGGCGGAAGCTTGTCTCAAGGGGGACGGAATGAGGGGCGCCCGCTTGTGTGTGGTGTGTGTGTGTGTGTGGGTACAGGAGGAAAGGGAGGGAGGGATGAAAAGGAGGATGCAAAGAAGGGAGAGAGAAAGAGAGAGAGGTACGTACAGGAGGGAAGGATGAAAAGGAGGGAAGAGAGATAGAGAGAGAGAGATAATATTTAAAGGTTGTCTATTCCGTTCTACCCCTTTCTCTTCCTTTCCTCATTTACTAACACATTTTCTACCTTTTTTTCCGGATATATTTTTATTTATTTATTTGCTCATGGGTTAAATTGGTATCATTATTCACTTGTTGTTGATGTTAATGCTAATGTATTTTCTTTATTATTTATTAATTTGATGATAGTTCAGTTTGGAAGGAGGAGGAACTAGAGAGAGTAATGATTAAAGTGACTTGTTATTAGAGAGAGAGAGAGAGAGAGAGTTGTAAGAGATGTAGCTTAAACGGTGTTGAATGCAAGAGGAAGAAAGGGGGAGGAGGAAGGAGGGAGAGGAAGAAGGAGGAGGAGGAGGAGGAGAGGAAGAAGAAGGAGGAGGAGGAAGGGAGGGAGGAAGAGAGATAGGCTTCTAAGGCAGTTACCACCCCCCTTCTTCCACCCCCCCTCCCTCCCCCTCCCTCCTCTCTCTCTCTCTCTCTCTCTCTCTCTCTCTCTCTCTCTCTCTCTCTCTCTCTCTCTCTCTCTCTCTCACCCGCCACCAATAGTTGCCAATTACGACATTTTTCCGTGCAAGGTTATCCACGTTTTGCCACTGAACGCATCTTTTACTTTGCCTTTTTTTCTTTGATTTCCACTTGTTTCATCCACTTATATGGTATGGTTTGGTTTTTAGTGGAGGTGGAGGGTTGGGGGAGTGGTGGAGGGTTGGGGGAGAGGTGGAGGGTTGGGGTGAAGGAGGGGGAGAGAGAGTTGGAGGTGGAGGAAGGGGGGGTAGGTGGGGGCAACACTTCTTCACTACTACCAAACCACCAACTTTCCCACGGTTCCTATGCACTCACCGCTCCTCCCAGTCATGCGTGCACACACACACACACGTACACACACACACACACACACACACGACACACACACACACGTCGCGTCTGGGCCCTAAGGTGGTGTTCACTTTTTATGAATACTTTACCTGTGTGATATTCAAGGGGGGATATATACCTGTCCTTTTCTGTATAAGGAGGAGTGGGTGGGTGGTGATAGTTCATTTACTGTAGTGTCTGTGTGTTATAATGTATGTGTGTGTGTGTCTGTCTCTGTGTGTGTGTGTGTGTGTCTCTGTCTCTGTGTGTATGTGTGTGTGTGTGGTTTTTAAAAGGGCTGGTTGCTCTCTCATTTCCCTGTTATAAGTCATTCCTCCACTTCTTACTTCTCCTCTACACATCTTTATCTAAATTCTCTCTCTCTCTCTCTCTCTCTCTCTCTCTCTCTCTCTCTCTCTCTCTCTCTCTCTCTCTCTCTCTCTCTCTCACACACAAAATTTCCTCAGTTTTAAATCATTCCTCCTTGCCTCCTATCTTACTTTACCTCTATTACTTTATCGAAACCTATCACCACACACCTGACTTTTAAACAACCCAAACAACCCTTGACTCATGCCTACAAGTGACTACAAACTACTTCAAAACCTCCACTTCAAATCCACTCTTCCCTCCCTTCCCTTCCCTCTTTAAGTAATAGCTTGCTGGCGCTGGTTTGTTTACATCTGCAAACCGTTTGACACCGTTGATTGGGAGGGTGTTGGAGGAGGTTGGGGGGGTGTTGGAGGAGGTTAGGGGGGTTATGGGGAAGGGGGGGTGTTTGGTGATGAGACGCAGGGTAGGGGGGAGGGTTTGGGGAGGTGAGGGGGTGGATAGGGGGGAGGTTGTGTATATATGGCGGGAAATATTAAAGGATATCATATAGCTTTTTACATGTTCGCGTCTAATAATCTCTCTCTCTCTCTCTCTCTCTCTCTCTCATGAAGGAGTTGTTTATAGATTAGGCTTCATTAAGTTTAAGTTCAATACAGTAAGCCATTTCATTATTTAGGTAGAAGAAAACAGGAATATATTTTGTTTACATATTATAGTGTTTCTAAAAATAATAGTCAATGTTACTAAGAAGGATTTGAAAGTGGGTTAGGTTTTGGGCTAGATTTTAGGCTAGGGTTTGGCTAGTTTTTGGGCTATGACTTGGGCTAGATTTTATTTATTTCCTTCATTCCATGTATTCATTTATACAACCACTGACTTATGTATTCATGGAGATGGTTATTTACTTTTTTCGTCAGTTTTTTTCTATTTTACATAATACAATCGGTGAATCTACTATACTCTCTCTCTCTCTAATGCAGACAGTACTTATTTCTTTCTATATACGTAACTCAATACAATCAGAGAAACTACTATACTCTCTCTCTCTCTCTCTCTCTCTCTCTCTCTCTCTCTCTCTCTCTCTCTCTCTCTAATGCAGACAGTACTTATTTCCTGTTTATCTTGACCTGTTGTGGGTTTTTTTCAGTTTTTTTTTCCAAGGTCTGTCTTTTGAGTTTAACTTACCTGCAAAAATATTGTGACATTGACGCCTTGATGTCTTTGTCACCTGAGGAGGAGGAGGAGGAAGAAGAAGGAGAAAGGAGAAAGGAGGAGTGTTAATAGATGGCTTCTCTCACTTCCCTCCTCCTTCCCTCCTCTTCCTCCTTCTTCCCTCCTCTTCCCTCCTTCTTCCCTCCTCTTCCTCCTCCTTCTTCTGCCTCTCATACCCCTTTCTTTCCCTCCTTTAGCTTGTCCATCTCCCTTCCTCCTCCTTCTCCTCTCCTCCTCTCCTTCTCCTCCTCCCCTTCTTCTCCTCTTCCTTCTCTTCCTCCCCTTCTTCTCCTCCTCTTCCTCCCCTTCTCTTCCTCTCCTTCTCCTCCTTCTCTTCCTCCCCTTCTTCTCCTCCTCCCCTTCTCTTCCTCTCCTTCTCCTCCTTCTCTTCTCCTCCTCTCCTTCTCCTCCTCTTCCTCCCCTTCTCCTCCTCTTCTTCCTCGTTTTATTCCTTATCATATATCTTATACCCTCTCTCCTCCTCCTCCTCTCTCATCTACTCTCCTCCTCCTCTTCCATCCTCTCTCCTCCTCCTCTTCCATCACATAGCTTTTAACTTCCCTACTTGTCCCTTCCTTTCCCTTCCCTTTTTCCTCTAATTACATAACTCGCTTCCTCCATCTATCCCTTCCCTCTCTCCATCACCCCTTCCTTCTCCCTTACCCCTTCCTTCTTCCTTCCCTTCCTTCTCCCTTCCCTTCCCTCCCCATCACCGCTACCTTCCTCTCTTACCTACTTTCCCTCACCACCTTTTCATCACTATTACGACTCATCACTTTCACGTTTTCTTTAATCAATACATTGTACTCTCATACTCTACAAATCCATTATTCATCACTACTTATTCTCCTTATAGGTCTAATACTCATCACAAATCATCACACACACATAAAACACCACAAATCATCACACACACACATAAAACACCACAAATCATCACCCACACACATAAAACACCACAAATCATCACACACACACACAAAACACCACAATCATCACCACACTCAAAAATCATCACAATCACCCGCATAATCAACAAATCCATCATTCATCACCACTACCCACTACACCAGGTCCATAAATCATCACCACGTAACTAAATTAACAACTAACGAATTAAACAACCTCCTTCTCCCTCCGCAGGCCCCGTTCTCATCACCCGCCTTATGACGCAAAGGTGGCTGGATCTTGGCGTCAGCTGGAATGAAGACGACCACAGAACTGACCACGCCTCGCTCACCTACGAGTACAGAGTGGTGTGCCAGGAGAATTACTACGGCGAGGGATGCAGGACGAGTTGCCGACCAAGGGATGATACTTTCGGTCACTACGTCTGCAATGCCACTGGGGATCTGGTGTGCATGGAGGGATGGAAGGGGATCGAAGGCTACTGTGTTGATCGTGAGTACTGATGCCTTGTTTGTTTGTGTGTGTGTGTGTGTGGTGCAGAGATATTGTAACTGTTCCTGTGTGTGTGTGTGTAGGGATGTTTTAACTGTGTTTCTACCTGTGTGTGTGTGTGTGTGTGTGTATTTCTTTTTTATCAACCTAAGTGTCTCTCTCTCTCTCTCTCTCTCTCTCTCTCTCTCTCTCTCTCTCTCTCTCTCTCTCTCTCTCTCTCTCTCTCTCTCTCTCTCTCTCTCTCTCTCTCTCTCTACTACATCTACCCATCTATGTCTCCGTGTGTGTGTGTGTACAGGGATAGGGATATTTTAACTGTTTCTACCTGTGTGTGTGTGTGTGTGTGTGTAGTCATCTAGTTGTATTTTACAGGGCCTGAGCTACACTTTTCTACATCTTTATAGCTATATATATTTTTTTAATGCATATTTGGTTACTTTTTCATTTTTTTACCTCCTAACTTCTTTAACTAACTCTCCTTCCTTCCCTAACTAACGTGTGTGTGTGTTGTGTGTGTCTGTCTGTCTGTCTATCTGTGTGTGTGTCTGTCTATCTGTGTGTGTGTGTGTCTGTCTATCTGTGTGTGTCTGTCTGTCTATCTGTGTGTGTGTCTGTCTGTATCTGTGTGTGTGTCTCTGTCTATCTGTGTGTGTGTCTGTCTGTCTGTCTATCTGTGTGTGTGTGTCTGTCTATCTGTGTGTGTGTCTGTCTATCTATGTGTGTGTGTGTCTATCTGTGTGTGTGTCTGTCTGTCTATCTGTGTGTGTGTCTGTCTATCTATGTGTGTGTGTCTGCCTATCTATGTGTGTGTGTGTCTGTCTATCTGTGTGTGTGTCTGTCTGTCTGTCTATCTGTTGTGTGTGTGTGTGTGTTGTCTGTCTGTCTGTCTATCTGTTGTGTGTGTGTGTGTCTGTCTGTCTGTCTATCTGTTGTGTGTGTGTGTGTGTCTGTCTATCTATCTCTGTGTGTGTGTGTGTGTGCGTGCAGATGTCGCCTGATAGGGAGTGATAGGCCATCTCATCTCTCAAGGACCCTTAACACTCCGCCTCTACCTTTATGAGCGTACGTACCTGCCCGCACGTCACCTGTCTACCACCTCCTTAAGAGACAGGTGTTACACGCTGCCTACCCTCTCTCTCTCTTCTCTTCCCTCCCTCTTCTCTCTCTCTCTCTCTCTCTCTCTCTCTAAGTAGGTTCCATTTATTCAGTTCCCTACATCTAGTCGCCAAGTGGAAATATGCTAAATACGACAATTGTAGTATTTATTGACAGGAAGAAAGGAAGGGAATGAAAGTAACTCTCTCTCTCTCTCTCTCTCTCTCTCTCTCTCTCTCTCTCTCTTCTCCTCTCCTCTCTCTCTCTCTCTCTCTCTCTCTCTCCTCTCTCTCTCTCTCTCTCGTGGCTAATGACGTGAGGGTTTGAGTCCTCCTTACCTACCCCTGTTGTCTTCCTTCTGTTCTACCCTCCTCCTCCTCTTCCTTCTTCCTTATCTATGACCGTCCTCCTTCGTCCTCTTCCTCCTCCTTACAACATCAGTGTCAATATATATATACTAATTACTAAGGAATGAATGATACAACAAAATCACTTACTTTTTTTATTTGTGTGTGTGTGTGTGTGTGTGTGTGTGTGTGTGTGTGTGTGTGTGTATGCTAAAAAAATAAAAATATCGAATGACTGGACAATATTATTTTTTTTGGCTATCAATATCTTTCTAACTTTCTTTAACTAACTCACTTTTGCTAACTTTCCTTTTCTTTTCTCTTTCAGCCATCTGTCGCGAGGGTTGCAGCAACACTTCCGGCTACTGCCACAGGCCCGACGAATGCAAGTAAGTATTGCTAGTGACTGTCGGGGAACTCTTCGCATTGATGTATAGCAAAATTCAGAATGATTGACAACATTCTTGTTAATTGATGAATAGGTCAAGGTAGTTAGTAGTAGTAGTTAGTCATGGTGTTAGTAAGATAATAATAGTGTGTTGGGTATTAGGCTTCAGGAGGGGGGAGGGGCAGAGGGGGGTTATGGGAGGGGGGTAGATGATAAATGTACAGATAGTAATTAATTATGTGTCGTGTTATTGTTGTAGGTTACCATGTTATGTGTGTGTAGTGATGAGGGTAGGCCTACACACACACACACACACACACACACACACACACACACACACACACACACACACACACACACACACAGGGGAGGGGGGAGGGGTAAGGGTATGTATTTTCAGTTAGTTTGTCTGCTGAGAACACGACCTCCTCCCTCCTCTTCCCCCCTTCGTGCTGCCTTACCGCTTCCCATTACCATATAATCGAAGAGGAAGACTGATAGGGCTGCCCAGGAGGAGGAGGAGAAGGAAGGGTTGCGGGAGGAAGAGCGAGGTGGAGGGGGAGGAAGAGCTAGGTGGAGGGGGAGGGACGGGTTAGAGGGTGAGGTGTCGAGTGTCACTTCCTCGCGGATGGCGGTGAGTTGGAGGAAGCCCCTGGGAGGCTCCACCACCACCACCACCACCACCACGCGGCCATAAGCTGTGAGTGGTGGTGAGGGGGGGGGGCAACACCTGGAGGGCATTAGTGGTGAGGCAGGGGGTCCTGGTGGCGTGGTGGGGGGCGTGCAGGCTGTACAGGACAGGCAGACTTAATGTTTTCATTTTTGTTGTTTTGTTTAGTGGTGTGTTTGTTTGTGTGTGCTAACAGCGTGTGTTTGTGTGTGTGTTTCAGGTGTCACATCGGGTGGCAAGGCCCCAACTGTGACCAGTGTGTGAAGTACCCCGGCTGCCTGCACGGCACTTGTGACAAGCCGTGGCAGTGCAACTGTGACGAGGGTTGGGGCGGCCTCTTCTGTAACCAGGACCTCCACTACTGCACCAACCACCGACCTTGCAAGAACGGCGCCACCTGCCTCAACACGGCGCCGGGCTCCTACTCGTGCGAGTGTCCGCCGGGCTTCTCCGGCACCAACTGTGAGATTATCAACGACACGTGCGCCACCACGCCCTGCACCAACGGCGGCACGTGCCTCGACACCGGCGACGACAACTTCGTGTGCCAGTGTCCCTCGGGCTTCACGGGCCAGTACTGCCAGATCTCCGGACAGTCGTGCGGCGACCGTCCCTGCCAGCGCGGCGCCGCCTGCACCGACACGCCCACCGGCTACCACTGCCATTGCCGCGCCGGATTCGAGGGAACCAACTGTGAACGCGCCGTGAACGAGTGTGCCTCGGACCCGTGCCTGAACGGCGGCTCGTGCGTGGACGACCACGACGGCTTCCAGTGCGTGTGTCCCGTGGGGTACACGGGGCCGCGGTGCCACACCAACATTGACGACTGCGCCCACCGGCCCTGCCTCAACGGCGGCACCTGCGTGGACCACGTGGACTCGTACGTGTGTCGCTGCATCCCGGGCTTCGTGGGCACGCTGTGTCAGACCAACGTGGACAACTGTCGCGGCGCGCCCTGCGCCAACGGCGGCGTGTGTGTGGACCGCGTGAACGACTTCCAGTGCCAGTGCCAGGCCGGGTGGGGCGGCAGGCAGTGCACCCAGCGCGTGCCGCTGCCGCCCCCGCCCTGCGCCTCCAGCCCGTGCCTCAACGGCGGCTACTGCCAGGAGGCGTCCGACCTGGCTGCTGGCTTCCGGTGCTCGTGCCCGCACGGCGTCGGGGGGCCGCTGTGCTCCATTCCCACCTTGCAGGCTGGCGGCGCGTCGCGGGTGCAGGCTGCGGAGGCCATGTCAGCGGGCCAGGTAGTGCTGATCGTGGTGTTCAGCATCGCCGTGCCGGTGCTGGTGGTGGTGTCCGTGCTGGTGATCGTGTGCATGAAGAGGCGACGCGTGCGTGACCGCGCCGTGGAGGACGAGGAGGCCCGTCGCCAGAACGAGCAGAACATGGTGCACAACGCCGTGAACGTCATCAACAACAAGTGTCTCGAGGACCACATGATCTTCAACTCCCTGGACTACCCCATCAAGCCCCTCAACACGCAGCCCCCCCTGCCCCCCGCGCCCCTGCACCTCCACCACCCCCACCACCACCACGACCACGACTACAAGAAGCCCGGGGAGAACGCGTACAGCGTGGTGCCCGCGCGGAGCACCAAAACCATGAACACAGACCTCTCGCGCCTCTCCCTCGCTGACCGCCTCGAGAAGGACTTCGAGGCCCCGCCCAGCCGCGCCACGCCCTCCTCGGAGTACGGCGCGCCCTGCAAGGTGTTCCAGGACGCCTACCTGCCGCGAACCCACAGCCACAGGTAAGACACACAACAGCACCTGTAATGATTAGACTTGTAGTAATTGTAACACACAGACCTGTCTCATGCATGCTGGTTATATTGACTTGTATATTTTTTTTTCTCTCTCTCTCTCTCTCTCTCCTCTCACACACCACAGCCACAGACCCACAGGATGTCCCCCCACAGTATGTTTACTTACCACAGTCACACACCACAGCCTCACCCTGCATTTAGGATTCATTCTCTCTCTCTCTCTCTCTCTCTCTCTCTCTCCAGCTGGGTTCGCATTGCTCACCTCTCACCAACACCTCTCCCTTCTCTCCATTTACACAGTGTAAGTCTACTCAACGTGGAACTGATGGTTGAGGAGCACAGAGGTTAGCGGTATTGGAGTGTGGTGCTTATGGAGTGGCGGGAGGGAGGGGGTGTAGCGACATGCACACCTCCTACCAAACAACCTATTCTCCACCTACACTCCCCATTCCACTTACCACCACCCCCAGTTTTACGTCATAGAGGAACATGATGAGAATTATATCGCTACGGAGGTTTAGCGGGAGGGAGTGTGTGCCAAGAGAGTGTGAAGGAGTGTGTGTTTATATAGACGACGCCAAACTATCAACTACCACACAAACCATATTTTCACTACTACTACTATAACTACTACTACCAAACAAAGCCCAATTTTCCTACTACTACTATTACTACTACTACTATAACTACTACTACTACTACCAAACAAACCATATTTTCCTTACTACTACTATTACTACTACTACTATAACTACTACTATTACCAAACAAAGCCCAATTTTCCTACTACTACTACTATTATTACTACTACTACTACTACTACTACTACTACTACTACATGGAAAATAGTTCATGTGTGTGATCTATCTGTTCAGTGATGTGATTTTTTCTCGTTATCACACACACACACACACACACACACACATACACACACACACACACACACACACACACACACACATCTTTTTTATTTATTACTAGCATCACCCTTTCATTCTCCTATTCTTCATCTTCTCCCTATCCTCATCTCCCTATCCTTATCTACAACTACAACAACAATTTAATAAAACAGTAAAATAATGAACAGTTTGAATTGAGTCTGTCTGTCTGTATGTCACTTCTCCAAAGTCCTAAAATACATCCAAAGAATTATTTTTTTCTCTTAATTTTAAAAGTACTGTAAATGTGTTAACTATTATTATTTATTTACTGTTAATAAGTGATCCACACACAATTATTTTCTGTCTTAAATAATTTGTAAGTGTCGGGATGTAAGGGTGGATGGGGGGGTGATCTTACCTGCACCCCCACCCCCTCCCTAATCCGTGGCTCCCCCCTCCCCTCCCCCCTACTAGACAAGAAGGCCGTGTGTGTATGTATGTATGTTGTGTACGTTCAGCGGTTATGCGGATTCTCTGGTCGATCTCATATATTGTTTTTCTCTTGGATACTTAAACGACGTGTTGGTGTGTGTGTGTGTGTCAGGGGGGGCAGGGGGGGCGGTGTTCCCCTACCCAAAGACGTGTTGTGTTGGCTGCCTTACTCAAAAAAAAAGTATGATTTTTTTTTGAGTGGGTGACGACGACAATGTATCATTTTCTACTTTTCTACGTTAGCTGTTTCGATGTCTATGTTAGTGTGTGCGTGTGTGTGTGTTGCCCCCCGCCCCCTACCCCTTGTATAGCAGCGTTAGGGGCATTAGGTAGCCACGCTGTTAGGAACGTTGCCAACCCCCTCCTAGTATTGGGGGGGAGGGGAGGAAGGGGGGAAGGGAAGTCAAGTGTTTGTTGTGTACCAAAAGTTATTTATCTTAAGTTGTATTATTTCTCACTGTTCTAATTATTTTCTCTCCACCTTCATATCTCATCTCTTCAGTCCCATTAATTCCTCCTAAACCCCCCTTTTTTTTCTCTCTAACCCCCCCCCCCTTTACTCCAAAAAATCCCACCCCCCTCTATAAAACTCCTAAAACCCCTCTTTTTTTCTCTAACTCCCCCTCCCCTTTATAAAATTTCTAAAATCCACCTTTTTTTCCCCTCAGAACCTAACCAAAATTCTCCCTTCTCTTCCCCTTTTTTTTCTGACTCTTTCCTCCCTTTCTAACCCTCCTCCTCCTCCCTTTCTAACCCTCCTCCTCCTCTTCCTCCCTTTCTAACCCTCCTCCTCCTCCTCCCTTTCTAACCCTCCTCCTCCTCCTCCTCTCTTTTTAACCCTCCTCCTCTCTTCCTCCTTTCTAACCCTCCTCTTCCTCTTCCTCCCCTCGGCCCAAACGCCTCGGTCAGTCATTCCTCTCCTCTTCCTCCCCTCCTCTTCCTCCTCTCTTCTTCCTCCTCTGTTCACCTGTTATCCCCGTTACGTGTTCTCACTGTTGTAATTAATTAAGTCTGTCAGGTAAATGTTCTTTTCTGTTATAACATGATAGGCAGCGATGATTTTCGGTGAAGAAATGAAACAGATCAAGATTATTCATGTCATTATTATTATTATTATTTTTTTTAGTGTGTCCAGTGACCTACTATTTTGGTTTGTCTATTTAATATACGTAATTATGTATTAATGAAACACGTTTAACACCTGTGCAATGATAATACCAGATAATTCATTCTTGACAATTACTCCAATGGATCTATTATTTAACTAACTAAGGCACAATTACTTAATAAAACACCTATAGCGCCTATATTATGTATACACAGGTACTAATTAGGTTCACTGGCGCACCTCTATAGTCTGTACACCTGTGTTTTCCTCTTTGTTGTGTCGGTGTACAATGGTGTCACTAATATTATTTGAATGTGTAAATATATTGTAAATCTTCTGTACATAGGAAAAAGTGTCCTCGAAAGGGAATAAAGCAATATTTTTTCAAACATATCTTTTGTCATTTATCCTGAATGAGATTGGTGTATCAGAGAGAGAGAGAGAGAGAGAGAGGAAGAAGAGATGTTAAGAGTTTTGTGGAAGGAAAAGAGAGTTTGGAGAGAGAGGAAGAGGAAGAAGAAGAGGAGATAAGAGTTTTATGGAGGGAAAAGAGACAGTTTGGAGAGAGGAAGAGGAAGAAGAGATGTTAAGAGTTGTGGAAGGAAAAAAAGAGACAGTTTGGAGAGAGAGAGAGGAAGAGGAGATGTTAAGAGTTTTGTGGAGGGAAAAGAGACAGTTTGGAGAGAGAGAGAGGAAGAAGAAGAGGAGATGTTAAGAGTTTTATGGTAGGAAAAGAGAGTTTGGAGAGAGAGAAGAGGAAGAGGAAGAAGAGGAGAGATATGTTAAGAGTTTTGTGGAAGGAAAAGAGAGACAGCTTGGGGAGAGAAAAAAAGAAAGGGATAGATAAAAAGAGAGGGATATAGAGATAAAAAAAGAGAAAGGGATATATAGAGTACAAATTAAAGAGAATAAAAGAGAAAGAGAAGAGAGAAAAGAAAAGAAGGAAAATTAAAAGCTATAAATCAGAAATACCAAAGATAAGATAAGAGAAAATACAAATAATACAGATAAAGAAGAGAGAAAGAAGGAAAAAGAAAGAAAAGAAAAGAAATCAAAATGGGAAACTACAAACCAGCAATGCCAAAGAGAGAGAGAGAGAGAGAGAGAGAGAAAAAAATCAAGGCCAAGATTAGAGAGAGAGAGAGGAAAAAGAAAGCAAGCAATCCAAGAATTAAGAGTGATATAAAGATAGAGAGAGAGAGAGAGAGAGAGATAGTCAAAATAATGAAGGCAAAAATTAGAGAGAGAGAGAGAGAGGGAAAAGTTGTAATATCAGTAATGCCAAAGATAAAAGAGAGAGAAAGAGAGAGAGATAGTATAGAAAGAAAGATAGTGATGAGAGAGAAAGAGTAGAAATAGTCAAGGCAAAAATTAGAGACAGAGGAAAAAGAAAGCAAGCAATCCAAGAATTAGAGAATGATATAAAGATAGAGAGAGAGAGAGATAGTAAAAATAATTAAGGCAAAAATTAGAGAGGAAAAAGAAAGCAAGCAATCCAAGAATTAGAGAGAGTGATATAAAGATAGAGAGAGAGAGAGATAGTAAAAATAATCAAGGCAAAAATGAGAGAGAGAGAGAGGAAAAAGAAAGCAAGCGATCCAAGAATTAGAGAGTGATATAAAGAGAGAGAGAGGGGGAGAGAGAGAGAGAGTCAAAATAACAAGGCACATTTTGGAAGAGAGAGAGAAAAAAAAGAAAGCAAGGTAAAAGAAAGAAATTCAACAGTTAAAGAATGAGAGATAGAGTAGAACAGAGTAACAAAAAAACCCAAAAGTTTAAAACCCTGACCCCAAAAAAACGTAATTTCCATTGAAATTTTTGGGTCCCCTTAGACATTTTTTAGGCTATAAGAAAATTTTTTAATAGAATGACTTTTTAGTATCCTTGCCCACAAACTAATGGGGTAATAACTATTTTTTTCGTAATTCATGGCTAACAACACGATTTTATATAGCAAAGGACAAATCTGGGCGTAAAGGGGTTACTCAATTACCACCACCACTACCACACCACACACCACACACCACCACCACCACCACCACCACCACACCACTACCACCACACCACTACACCACCACACCATAACCACTAACCACCACTACCACCACCACCACCCTACCACCACACCACCACCACTACCAATACCACCACCACCACCACAAACTACCACCACCACCACCACCACACCACCACACCACCACTACCACCACCACCACCACCACCACTACCACACCACCACACCACTACCACCACACCACACCACCACCACCACTACCACCACCACCACCACCCTTCACCTACCTACCTGGATAGATGGATGGCTGCACTAATCAATGACAGGTAAGAGAGTAATTGACAGCATCTTCAGCCTCAAGGAGAACCCAGCAGCCTCCTTTACCTGTAGAGAGAAATAAGAAATCAAATAATATAAAGTAAGTAGTGAGTATACAATGAACCCTCCTCCTCCTCCTCCTCCTCCTCCTCCTCCTCCTCCTCCTCCTCTTCTTCTTCTTCTTCTTCTTCCTCCTCCTCCTCCTCCTCCTCCTCTTCCTCCTCCTCCTATTCCTCCTCTTTTTAACAGTTCTCAATTCTTTCTTCCTATTTTACTTCTACCACTCCTCCTCCTCCTCCTCCTCCTCCTCCTCCTCCTCCTCCTCCTCCTCCTCCTAGTCGACCTTGTCAAAAGAATAGCACGTAAGGAGGAGGAGGAGGAGGAAAAGGAGGAGGAGGAGGAGGAGAAGGAGGAGGAGGAGGAGGAGAGAAGGCGAGACAGAGACACAAGGAGAGTGATAAAGGGAGGGGGGAAGGGGGGAGGGGGTGATCAGCGGGCCGTAACCAGCTGCAACACCCCCTTTACCCCCCAATCACCCCCCCCCCTCCCTCCCCTCCATAACCCCCCCCTCCCTTTCCACGCCTCGCCGACTTGGACACAGAGACGAGGAGTGAATTTGCACTCTCTTCCCCCTCTCTCCCCTCTCCTCTCTCTCTCTCTCCTCTCTTTTCTCTCTCTCTCTTTTCTCTCTCTCTCTCTCTATTAGTCTACAAGCCACCGTGTTTTGAGCTTCACTTTACGATAGGGTTAAAATCACAGGTGTGTGTGTGTGTGAGAGAGAGAAAGAGGAGAGAGAGAGAGAGGAGAGAGAAGAAGAGAGAGAGAGAGAGAGAGAGGAGAGGAGAGAGAGAGGAAGAGAGAGAGAGAGAGAGAGAGGAGAGAGGAAGACAAAGACAGACACACAAAAAGACAGACAAAAGTAGAAATTTTAATTAGAAAACTGATGACAGACGACACAGACGCTAGGGAGACAGACACAGACCCGACACAGACAGCTAGGCAGACAGACACAGACAGACACAGACAGCTAGGCAGACAGACACAGACAGACACAGACAGCTAGGCAGACAGACACAGACAGACAGACAGTAGGGAGACAGACACGACAGACACAGCAGCTAGCAACAGACACGACAGACCAGACAGCTAGCAGACAGACACAGACAGACACAGACAGCTAGGAGACAGCACAGACGCTAGCAGACAGACACAGACGCTTGC
>JACEEZ010011968.1:2500-45599 GCA_016584305.1 Chionoecetes opilio | reverse complement strand
CTTACCCGCCAGTCCCTCAGTTAAGATGTTGGTATCGCCTTCAACGCTCCCTGACGCAATAGCTTGCCGTGCTGTGTCTTGTGATCAGGATCGCAACTTTACATGGGCGAAGAAGCTTACCAAAGCCCTTGGTTTCCGATTGACAGCTATTATGGAGACGCTATCCTTACTGCTTTACGGATCTGCCGCATAGGCCTACGACAGTCGGTCCATGGCTTCTCCCAGAAGTGTCCTTCTGCAAAAGCCTTCCGCTCTCAAAAGGGTCTTTACCTCCTCAGGCTGAGCGTGCCCAGTTTTTGGACCACTTTTGCACACATCAGAGTTCGGTCCCTGTCTTTACTGATGGTTCCAAATCAGACGAAGGAGTTGGATACGGTGTCGTATTCCCATCGTTTAACAAAGGCGTCAGCCTTCCAAGTGTTTCATCTGTTTTTACGGCTGAAATAAGTGCTATTTTATATGCTCTCATGGCTATTCTTACTCTTCCGGATGTCTCTTTTACAATTTTTAGTGATTCTTGTAGTGCTCTTCAATCACTGTGTAATTTTAACTCTCCCCATCCGCTGGTCAATGCCATCCTGGAATGGCTTTATCTGCTCAAGAGGCGAGGCCGGACGGTCAGCTTTTGTTGGGTACCGGCACATGTAGGTGTTGCCGGTAATGAGGAAGCTGATGCCTTGGCAAAAGCTGCAGCTAGAAGACCAGCTCTATCACATTTTGCAGTGTCGGCTACGGACCTGCGCTCGGCAATCCATAGATCAGTTCACAACAGTTGGCAGGAACGTTGGATTACTATAGGGCAAAATAAACTGCGCGCCATCCGCCAAAGTATCGAGGACTGGAGCTACTGCGGTCTCTCCCGAAGATGGGAGACTGCCTTGGCACGATTGCGTATTGGTCACACTCTATATACTCATGGGTTCCTCATGGAGGGGGCCACCCTCCTTACTGTGATGATTGTTTGGTCCCTTTAACTGTGCGGCTCTTGCTGGTCGAGTGTCCTAGTCTTGGGGACCTACGTGTGCACTTTTTGTCCCGGTGTCGCGGGTTGGACGGTGCTTACCGTCTCTCCCTGGCATTGGGAGAGAGGTGTTTCTCTCCGGGACATGAAGTCCATACCTTTATTGAGAAGGCTGGCCTTCTCAACAAGTTATGATGTTTTTAATATTAACATATTATTGTTTTTTAATGTACTCTTGTTCTTTTATGTATTACTTTATTTTAAATATTTTAATTCTATCATAAATTTAGTTTTTAGTTTTACTTTTCATGTATCTTATGTAAGCAGGTGTCAATAACCCCGCAGTTGCGGCGCCTTAAAACTATAATCAATCAATTGCCAGGATTCAAGACTGACTGATTTAACTGACTTATTATGATTTAACCCTCATTTTTTTTTATTGCCCATTGCCAATAGTGATTCACGATGCCTGTGATAAGTGAGAGTGACGCAGTGCAGTTCTGTCGTTCTGAACCAACGTCGGAAAAAATGATTGCGTTTGATAAGCACAAGTTAAGCTTAGTAGCACAGTGCCTTGAAATAGTTGTTACCTCTTATTGCACTAAAGAGGAGTTGGTAATTTGTTTGTCACATTTATTCCTTGGGAGTTTGATCTTCCTTGACTAAGGATGTTACGTAATAGTGGAGCGCTTTCACTGAAATAAGCCTCTAAAAATTGGCATACCTTGCACTTTCTTAGAACAAAGCAAATTTGGTTCATTTGAAGCGTATTGATGTCTATTTGGAGAACATCATGGTTGTATTCACGGAAAGGTGTCTGACATAGAAAATTTAACCCCTTGTTTGCGAAAACACCCGAAAAATACCAAATTGCTAAATTTCACTCTACCTTTACATTTCTTGCATCAAATCATGTTTTTAAGGTTTGACCAACATTAAATCTCTACCTTGGATGTTGCACTTGCATATTTGTAACCATCTTGTGTTAAAGGGGATATGTGGCATGCTTGATTTCTCAGAAATTAAACATTTTTTCACTGTATTTCATTTCAAATGCCCGTAAGGATACAATTTCTGCATCAAAAAGATTCCAAAGTCGTTTTGATTAAACTTGGAAGATTCCAATGAAAAAAGTAATTCATATTCTGTTCCCTGCCTCATACAACTTGGTTAGTTAACCCTTAGAAGTTTAGAGTCACACATGTAATAATTGTCCACCTCACACAATTGAGCATAATCCGAGCAGATAGAGAAGCAGACCTGTCAATGCATCTTGATACTGTGATGAAGGCCATACCCTACTTCTTTTGCTGGTAGAGTCAACAATGCAAGATATACACCAGCCTATGTAGCAGAAGTAAAGGAGCTGCTGACCAAAGACCCAACTATGTACAATCACATGAAAAGTGGAGGATTTGTTGTGAAGAGGGCCAAAGAAAAAACCTTCAATTGTGTTCCAACTGATCAGGCTTTGGAGCAAACCTTAAATCGGGAGGCGAAGACCCTAGGGGAATTTTTGTTACACCCCGGGAAGGGGAGCTCTGCTGAGATGGCTTCTAACCAGGCCTGTAGCGGGGAATACCCCTGAGTCGTTTAAAGACATTTGTGTTAACCATGGGATCAACCTCTCCATACTGAATTTGGGAAATGCGAGGATGGAGCAGGACAGAAAGGAGCATCCAACATCAAGGATTTCATACTAAGTCAATGCCAAGATCCTTTTGACCTGGATAACTTTCCCCTCGACATTGGTGAACATCACTAACGGGTCAGGTAGCAGCGCCTGAGGTTTAAAAGTCAATGAGGGAAAACCCCACAGAGAGGACAGAAAGCTACGGATGAGTTCATTGCAGAAAAGATCGACCAAGGGTCTTCTGTTAGCTTTTGGGACCCATTACCTCGAAGTTCAGTGCTGACTTTTTCAAGCAGAAAAAAGCCCTCACCTACGACAAGGACAGGAAACTTATCATTGACACAGAGATATTATTCAGAAGACTGATATCAGTTTCAAAGAATCGAGAAGTAGATATGAGATTTTGTCATGAGCTTTGAACTAGCTGCTGTACCGCCATCATTATTTCATGATGATGGTTCCATGCGCAAGACTGAAAAGGGCTGAACTGACAAAGAAACTTGAAAAAAAAATGTACAGATGTGATATAACAGAGCTGCCCGAGATGCACCCAGTTGTTCATAAATGTACATAATTTGATGGCATGGCAATGGTACAATCATTGAATGAGAGCCACTTTAAGACGTTCAACGTTTTGCAGAAATAGTTCAAAAAGATAGTACACCTTCTTAAAAAACCTTCTCTCGTCTTTACACAGGTCACCATCATCTTCCACCGCTATGCTCATGAACATTCCATCAATCAAATGAAAAAACCCGGGGGTTTGCAACAAATACCACAGTGGAAACTCATGACATCCAAGGCAGCAGATATGTACCAAATTACAGACTGTTCCTGAAGAATTCTGGAAAAAGGCATTTTTTGGAAAATTTCAGCTTTTTTTACATCAAAAGGGACTGGCCAAGGGCACAAAAAAAAATGGGTAACACAAAGCCCGCTTAGTTGCCAGTCCCTATAAAAAAATAAGAGAAGTACAGTAAGAAAGTATAAAGACAGTAAGAGAATAAAATAAAAACAGAGGGGTAGGCCAATTTAGTTCGGGATCTGTTGATCTGTCAACTGTCTGTCTGATATGTCTGTTTAGTAGTTGTATCTGTCAATACATTATGTCAAGTATAGGCGACAAAAACCCAAAATGGTTCATCAACTGTTTTTGGCCGGGCTTTAGTAGGGGGAGGTTGTGAAACAGGTGACTGAGACAGGAGTGTCAGCATTAGACGAGCTGTTTAGTTCGCAAGAGGGGGCAGATACACGAATTCTGCTGCATGCTGCCCATCTATCAAATCATTCGCGAATCATCATTCGAAGTGATGACACTGATGTCCTAATCCTGTTGCTACACTATTGGAATAAAAGACTGCTGTCACCAGAAGTATATTTGCATGCCGGGCATTCCCCCAAAACTCGTCAGCTCCGAACGCTACATCCCAGTTCATGAAATAGCAGAATCTATTGGCCCAGAAATGTGTGGATGCTTCCTGCAGTGCTGCCCTTACCCGGGTGTGATACAACTTGTGCTATGTACAGAATTGGAAAACGGGACAGCCTACACAGCACTGTCCAGAATATTGGCCTCTTGAGAAGTCTGCAGCATTTTCATGAAACAGACACTGAAGCTTCCATTGAATCTGCAAGGCATTTTGTAATACTTATGCATGGAAAGCAGGCTCGAAAAATTTGGGGGAATCAGATACTCTAGAATCTAGATGATTTACGCTTCCTTTGGGTGACCACAACTGACAAACCCGCCGCAATGCTTCCACCAATGAGCATGCGTTTCAGCAACATGTGCTTCGACCAAATACCAGGTTGCAATCTGGTGCACCAGTCACATTGCCAAGCCTGAACTGAGGATCCTGTTGGACACGGATGGAACAGAAATAAAGAAGATGGTGAGCTCCAACCCACCATGTACACAAAAGATTCTGCACCTGTTGAGGTGAGAGACATCACACATTTATACTGTACAGACAATGGTTGCACTAAACCCAGGAAAGTGTCCGTGTGCACTAGCATCATTAAAGTTGCATAGATATTTGCAGGCTGTAGAGGGGAATGTCAGAATCCAAAAAACCAACTTGCTGGGGAGAATGAATCTGAGGTTACTGAGAATTTATAAACTTAGATATTAATGTTCCTCCCCATCCCAATTTAAATGCTATTAGATTTACTCTTTTTAACTTTAAATTAAAGCAAGTTTCTGATTATAATGGTGTTACGGAATTTGGTGATGAATCTGAGGGAAAGGATCTCATTGAAATATGAAAGCTTGTCAAAATATTGGTATGGGACTCAATTAAGCCATATAATCCTGTCAATTTTTTATGTTGGTGATTAAAGATAGGTAAATTGAAGATATTTTTAAGGTTGTCAGTATGAAAATTGCATTTTTTAACTTAGGGCGTGTAGTATTAGTTGAAAAAAGGAGCAAACGCTATCTCTGCAATCATTTTCCATTTTTCCAGGTTCTTACTTGTTTGGCTTTAAGGGGTTAATAACTATGTTATACGATGAGGTTGAGGAAGGTGTGAATCTTAATATTAAACTGAGATCTTCCCGTTGAATATGAATTTGTTTTGTTTTTTACTTTTTTACTATTTGTGTCCATTTCATATGCTTTATTATGCAATATGGGAAAAGACTCCAAAAAAAGCCAAATTTCATGGAAATTCTGGGGGGTTTCATGACCCCTTTGATATTAAAAAACATATTAATGAGTATGTATGATATCCTAAGGGACATATAATGGTACTCTAACTTAAATTATGATTAATGTGTGAAACATCAAGATAAAGTGAAATTCTGGAATTCCAATTTTTCTGATGTCATCGCAAACAAGGGGTTAATTTGCTATTTTGGGAAACGTCTTTCGGCGAACTACAACCATGATTTTCGCAAAATAGACATCAATACGATTCAATGAGCCTGGTTTTAACTTTGTTCTAAGAAAGTGCAAGGTATACCTCATTTTCTAGCCTGGAAGCCGCTCCACTATAAGGGAGCTTAAGGTGTCACTGCCGGCCAGTATAGCTGGCGCAGATAGAACTACACTGCAGGACACTGCCACAAGTGACTTGCATTTACAATTGGAATTGGTTAAAGTTCAGTTACAGCTTGCTAAGGTTGAAGCAGATAAAGTCTGTTAAGCTAGAGCGTACTAAGCTTGAAATAGATGCAAAGGTCAGACAGAGGGATCCTATTATGTTTGATGTTTCTAAACATGTGAAGCTTGTGCCTCCTTTCTCTGAACGTGATGTGGAGACTTATTTTCGTTCTTTCGAGAAAATTACTAATAGCCTGTCTTGGCCGAAAGACTATTGGCCTATCCTTTTGCAGAGTGTATTGACGGGTAAGGAACAGCGTGCATTCGTAGCTTTGTCAGAGACACAGTGTGGTGATTTCCATACCGTTAAGACAAAAATATTGAAGGCTTATCAACTCATTCCTGAAGCTTACCGCCAGAAGTTTAGGGAGTGAGGGAAACAACCAAGTCAGTCCTATGTACAATTTTCCCGTGTAAAAAGGGATGCATTTGAACAGTGGTTACGCTCTCAGAAAGTTACAAATTGATCTCATTTATGTGAACCCATTTTATTAGAGGAGTTTCAGAGGAGTGTTTCGAGAGAAGTCTCGGTCTTTTTACAAGAGAGGAATGTCACTACACTTGAGGATGCGGCAGTACTTGCTGATAATTATGTGTTACTACACCGAGGCTCCTCTGAGAAGCACCCTCGCTCTGTAAAGGGAGTAGAGGAAAGTCATGCTGATTTTAGGAAACCAGCGACGTCGTTTGGTGGTTCTAGTAACGCTCAAGTCAAAACTAAAGTGGCTGAAATTGAGGCTAACAAGATACCACTATACCAAGAATTGTAGTTATTGTGAAAAAGTGGGGCCCCCAGGTGAAGTCGTGTTGGAAGAGTTCTCGTGATATTTCTAAAGCTAAGCCTCTGTTTGTAGCCTCTCCTTCTACTGATAAGGAGATAAATACTGAGACACTTAAGGTAGTTAGCTCTGAGGATAGAGACACAAAACCAGTTTCTCTTGTATCTTGTTCTAGTATTTATGATGTAGGATTAACCCTACCCATTTCGTATGATTGTGAGTTTCCCAAAAGGGTCGGGGAGATGTTAATGAGGGGTTAGGTACTTATGACCCTTTTCTGTCGTCTGGAACTATTATGGTTGACGGGGAAGCAAGGGAGATAAAGATTCTTAGGGATTCGGGAGGGCCCTTTCAGACCTTGTTACTGGAAGGAATGGTGCCGACGAGGGGGACTGGCAAGATAATAATGATAAGCTCGTAATGTGGAGTGTGTTCTGTGCCTCTGGTTGAGGTTTATCTGCGCTCTTCGCTGTTTGTCGGGCCTGCCTTGGTAGGTGTTGTGAAGAAATTACCCGTCCCTGATGTGCATCTCCTCTTGGGTAATGACTTGGCTGGTGGGAGAATGATTCCGACACCAGTGTTATCTGAACGTCCTGAGAAGTCTGTTAGTACTTTACAGTTAGAGGAGAGTTTTCCAAAGACCTATTCCCCGCGTGTGCCTGTCACCCGCGCCATGACGTCTAGCTGCTCGACACCTGAGGGATCCAGTATTCCGGTGGAGAACAGTTGTGAACCTCCTGTTGACAACAACTTCAACTTGGAAGTTCTGTTTAACCCTGAACCTGAAGTAAGTACAGAGATGAGTTTGAACTCTGACACAGGTGGAGGCCGGGAAGCCTTGGTAGCAGCCCAACGTGCTGATGCTGAACTGAGGCGGCTAAGAGAAGTTCTCGCAAACGAAAACGACCCCGCATCTGTTTACTACCTTAATCGTGACGTCCTGATGAGGAGGTAGACTCCGCCTACTGTTTGCCATGAGGATACCGAGTGGACAATGGTACACCAGGTAATTGTTTCTAATGTTACCGGAATGAAATGATCAGTGTGGCTCATGATAACAATTTCGCAGGGCATCTGGGCATACGAAAAACCCTGGACAGGATACGGCGCTGTGATGTGCGTAACTTAGATAACCCCTATTTAGACCAGCACTTTTTACCCTGCGGTATTGTAAATTATTTGAAAGTCGCGCAGTTAGCCAATTAAGGAAGTAGATGGCGCGCACAGCGGGAGACAGGGCGCTCACCTCGCCTCATTTTTTATGTACGGCGGCCACTCTGATTCCAGCATGCAGTAGCAGTAGACATCCCCCTCTTTATGGGGTGAGTGCAAGGTGTTACTCTTTAGTGTAGATTAGGGATTCATGCTCTAGATCTGTGGTTCTTAACCTTTTCAGAGGCGCCGAACCCCAACGAAAACCTTTGTACACTGGCCAAACCCCTCAAATATGGGGGAAAAGAACTAGATTAATAAAAACATTTAAGACAAAATGATAAAATTTCAAGAGTATATTTGGATAGTAAGAATATAGGAAACACTTGTAGCGCGTTTTCGCGACGTTTGCCAACCTGGTCCAGCCCAGTCTAGACTGGTCCAGGCTGGACTGATGCTCACGAAAATACATCAGTCAGCAGGTTTATAAATCTCTGGACGGAGAAAAAATCCCAGCAACACAATATTGCAAGACCTGTCGCAGCCATGTCAAAATCTACTATATAACCTATATAACCATCATGTATCATATCTATAGGTACTGGCATCCACTACCCTGGATTTCCGTATATAGCAGGCATTTACTTGGTGGAGTACTTAAATTGTTATTAACCCTATTATTATGCAAGTTTTGCCTTGTGCAAAGTAGCAGTCATCCCTTGTAGCAGTTATCCCTGCTACCTGACTTCTCAATGAGAAGTCAAGTAGCAGGGGTGACTATGAAAAATTGAAAGATGAAATCTCATTTAATTTACCGTCAATAAACTATATACAGTAGCGGACGTAAATATTGGCGTCGTCGGTCCTATGCCTAACGCGCAGAACACATTCGATAATAATATGAAGGATGGCTGCTTACTTTGAATTTTATACTTTGACGGCATCCCACTACGTCTAACGTCTATTAAGCATAATCAAACAATTTATATCACCTTTTGCAGTAGTGTGGATAGAGGGATTTCTGCCAACATCATGAGTAGCGCTGCATTTTCACGTTATAAACAAAGGCAAACCGGTTCCCAGAGCAAACTACAGAAAAACTAAACATACTCCCATATTTTAATTTATTGGGCATTTGGCAACTCTGCAAGGGAAACTGGGGCAGTGCTCTGTTTGTCAGTTGTCACTGAGCTAAAGGTCACGACACCCAGTGATCCATTACAGCCTGTGCAGGGAGGTGCCGCGGGGGAGTTGCCAGCCCGCGGCATTTTAAGACAACAGCGTTTTGCCTCTATCTTGCCTCTTCTGTGGACTATGGGGAGGTATAGACCAGTGACAAGTGATGACATTAGTGCTTTTTCGTCACTCCACAAGGCAGGACACTCAGTGAAAGATATTGCTGAAACACAGGCGTTAGTGTGAGAAGTGTCAGCCGTTGGGTGCAACAATTTCAAACTCTGGTGACGACGATTTGCCGCGGAAAAAATTACCCCTGGCAGGCCCCGTAAAACCCACCCAAGAACATTAAACATCATCAAGCGTGATGTTGATAAGTGTCCCAGTATTTCCGGCAGACAATTAAAGGAAAATAACCATGTACTGCTGGGTGAAGTGTCTGTCAGGACAGTGCGACGTCGAGTCCATGACGACCTTGGGTTTAAACCTTTGTTGCGCGACCTAAACCTCTCCTAAAAAAGGTTCATAAGGACAACAGACTTCAGTTCTGCCGCAAGTACCTCCCTTGGGATACTGAGAACTGGAAAGGAGTACTTTGGAGTGATGAGGCAAAATTTACAGTTACCAGCAGCAGGAAAAAGAAAGTTTATCGCCTCCCGGGCAGTGATCCGTACGCGCCAAAGTTCCACACAACACTGTAAGATTCCCAGATTCCTTAATGGGTGGGGATGCTTCTCTTTCCATGGTGTTGGGAAACTTGTGGTGCTCCCCAAAAATGAGTCAATGAACCAATATAATTATTTGGAACTGCTGTGTGACAATCTGCCTGATTGCTTCGAGGTGTGCCAAGCCACACATTCGGCAGGATAATGCACCCTGCCACAAAGCAAAATCGGTGACAACCTGGCTTCATGACTGCTCTGTGGACTTCATTGAGGATTGGCCAGCTATTCTCCTGACCCTTTAATCCCATTGAAAACTTGTGTCCATTATCAAACGCAAGTTATGTGACCATGATACCTCACGCTTCCCCGACTAGAAGCGGCACTCTTCAAATTGTGGACAGAAATCCCTCTGTCCACGTTACAAAAACTTGATAGAGAGTGTCCATCACGTTTGAAAGAGTGCATTAGACGTAAGGGGATGCCAACAAAGTATTAATATTAAGGTAAGTAATCACTGTTTATTGTACCATCATATTTGTTTTACCGCGTTGGGCTACGGGCTGACGACGCCAATATTTACGTCCGCTACTGTATAGTCGCCACTGCACTAATGTCGCAGGGGGGCATATATTACAAGTTTTAGCATCACTACAGACTTGAAATGTGCCACTGAAGAGACGTGCACAGTATGTAGTTTACATTATCTACATAACACTATAGCCTATACAATTTATACATGTCTTCAGTGACACATAAAAGTCTGTAGTGATGCTAAAATTAAAATATATAGCGCCTGGTGACATTAGTGCAGTGGCGCCTATAGTGTTGCTGACGGTACATTCATTTCTCAAGATGTTGTTTCAGCAAATTGCGAATATTGTAATTTTTTGTGAAATTACTTTAGTCTTATGATCGGCTATCATGGTGTTGCATGTCTTATCAGCAGCACGAGAAGCTCCTGGTCGTCTTCCCCGCTGACTATAGTGCGCATGCGCCAGTTCTCCCCACACTGGGCCAAGGTGGTCCTGCTCGCTGGGTTGGACCAGTCTAGCCCGTTCCATTCTTGTTCAGCCCACCTCGCGAAAACAGTGTCCGCCCGGGACTGAGCAAGTCCAGACCGAGCTAGAACGGTCTTAAAAATGCGCTATTGGAAGCAGTGGCGTCTTTGTAAAGGGGGGAGGTGAACACAGTGCAGTGGTGGTACAGTGGTGAATCCAGGTTATTTAAAGGGGGGCTGGGTGAAGCGAAGTGAGCCTCTACAGCTGGGGGATTTAAAGAGGGGGTCATAATTATTTTGAAATCAGCTTTTTTTAGGGCATTGTGGGGCCTCAGATGGGATAATTGCACTAATTTGATATTCAATGGCAAAACGATTTATGTCTCTTTGGGGGCAAAAGACAAGGGGACAAAAATCGTTTTGGGGTCGGCATGGTACTCGATACATGGTACAATGGTACATGGTACTCGAAATGGCACTCGGCCATGCCCCCCCACCTACCCCTATATACACGCCAGTGCTCGGAGGGAGGGAGGCGGCGGCGAACACACCATACACGTACACACAAAAAGGATACTTGATAGCAATGTATATATAGCTGTGTCCGGAAGGGGAAAATAAATGACAAAGAGGACTTGTATGTATGGGACGTATGAGCCACAAGAGGTCATACGAAAAACTTAAGAAGAAGGTGCTTGAAGGACATTAAGAAGACAGTTTTTCCTATCGGTGCATTGCTATGTGGAATAGCCTGGACAGTGAAATTATAGATGCAAATAAAAATCATGTTTTTTTCAAAGCTAAGATTGAGCAATTGAGACAAGACGGAACCCCACGAGTGTAACTCATTTCCCGTATATTACAACTAGGTAAATATAACTAGGTAAATACATAGCTCTCCCTCCACTGCACTGCTTGAATTTATGTTAATTTCGCGTATAATTTACTCTGGTGAATAATCTGCATTACAATAATAGTAAATTGCAATATGTTTCGGAGGGCCTCCGCCGAACCCCTGAGATTGGCTCACCGAACCCTTGGGGTTCGTCGAACCCAGGTTAAGAACCACGCTCTAGATAAACTTTTGGGTATATGTGTAAATATAGAGATATATATTAAGAGTTTTGTGAGTCACAGTAACGTAGTAGTCGTAGTCACAGTTGTGAGTTTTGTAACAGTGAGGACCATGTGTTTCTTTCAGGGACACACCCTGGGGACCGAAGCCAGCCTTGTACCCACGTGCCTTTTGTTAGACATTACGTAGGAGATATTGTTAGGGAGTAGGATGTGTAGGACAGTGTGATAACTTTTTCATTTCCCGTGGTTGTCCTGTGCTGGTTTCTTTGGTTATTAAATATTGTTAGGGAGTAAGATGTGGTAGGACAGTGATAACTTTTCATTTCCCGTGGTGTACTGTGATGGTTTCTTTGGGGTTTTTAAATATTGTTAGGGAGTAGGATGTGGTAGGACAATGATAACTTTTCATTTCCGTGGTGTCCTGTGTTGGTTTCTTTGGGTTATTAAGTATATTTGTACCATGGGCCCCGTCCGATTTGCTTCCCCTCTAATAACCAGTGCCTTGTTTACCGTAACCAGTAACTACCTCTCGCCGGCCTACAAGTAGCACGCTACCATAACACCTTCTAAAACACCATACGCTACTTAATAACATTACATTTCGTGCCTTCAAGGTAAGATTTTATTTGACACATTACATTTGGTGATAGCGGTTAAGATCAAGTTGATCACGTAATATTTCGACCCTCCGGTCGTTCACTTGATCCCTAATAACTCTAAATTATATAAAAAAAAAAAAAAAGGTTATGGGTGCAACCCCCGTAAATTCACCACCAGTAAGCTAAGTGACTTAGACCCGACCAAGACAGACGACGACGAACGCCCCCCCGGTCTTGAAGAATGGAAAGTATTGCAATGACTCAGAATGCCAGCCTACGCACTATGACAGAGGCCATTCAGAGTTTTTTTCAGGTTCCCGTACGTAACAAGCCAGGAGACATACACATTTTAGAATTACACCAAATGCATGGATTGGATTCCACAAGCCGACTAAATTTATTTTTCGAACAAGTAGTGTCGTGCAGTGTGTTAAGCTCGGAAAGAATTGAAGTAGCAAAAATGAGAGTAAGTGTTGAATTAGCATTACTACTTCAGTCGTTAACGAGTACAGTGTCGTTTGTGTGGGATGACCTTAAAGCCAAACTAAGAAGTGAATTTGCGACTGAGATAAACTTTGATAGGGCTTGGTAGCAGCTTGACGAAGTAAAATATGACTGGATCGATAGCCCTCAAGCTTTTGTTAACCAATATATTTGCCAGTACTCTATCTTAGAAACCAAATTCAGTCATGAGGCCTTACCAAAACTAACCCTCTTATCAATAAAAAAAAACTTTGCGGGGCATGCCAGAGGAACGCGAGAAAAACTAAGAAGTTTCCTGGAAAAAGGAATTCCTCTTAACATGTTTGTTAAACCGTCTAGAAGAGGACTTTACGGTGGCCAGTGTAGAACGAAAGGTATCCGTGGTGACCAACACTACTTGCAGTGCCCCCGAGACAAAAGACACCGTCGTGGAGTTGCAAAAACAAGTAGAAATGCTGACACATAAGCTTAGTCAGATATCACCCCAACCGCGTCAGCTTTGGTGCTCGTATTGCCGGAGTACTACTCACGATGGTAAGGATTGCTCACAAAGACCCCCTTACGGAGCCTGTTACGATTGTTTAAGACGTAATTGTCGTCGAGGACACCCCAATGCCCAAGTAAACGTCCTGGAGAAATTGACTAGTTCAGCCAAATATGTCTCCCACCATTCAGTTGTCAGTGAATGGGAAAATTGTGTCAGCTGTGATAGATATCGGCAGTGATATAACTTTGATAAAGGAGTCAGTTTTGCCCAAGTTAAAAGCTAAATTAAACACCAGGAGAACTTTACCAAACCTAAAAAGGGGTTACAGGGACCCCATTGCGCATATTAGGGACCGCCAAGCTAAATATCTCAGTAGGCTATGTAACCGAGACCGTGCAATGTATACCAGTAGTACCTGACCACTACTTGGAAACTGACCTTTTGTTGGGTGCAGACGTGCTAGGGAAAGCAACGTTAACTTGGGAAGCAAATAATAACACTGTAACATGGGGAAGTGCTAGTTACCCTATTCGATCTATTCACCAAGGCTTACGCTAGTACCCGGTCAGTAAAGAAGTCAAAATCCTCTTTTGGTGATGACTCAGTCGTTAAGCCTCGAGCACTCCGTGTTACCCAAACCCTAACAGTCCCTCCTCACAGTAACACCCCTTGCCTGGTTAAAATCAAAGAACCGCCCGGTACAACTATATTGGTGAAGCCATTTCCCCGAGCGAAACAGGTATGTTTTCCATATTGTGTGAGATCAACATATTATCTGGCCCGTGGAAAACAGCAGTGCACGACCCAAAGTAGTAAAAGTAGGAACGTATTTGGCCGATTATAGTAAAGTAGATATACCAGAGGGGGACAACACCAAGACAGTGCAGGGCCCTAAAACACCTACATAATGATTTAATCGCCTCTGTAGTAGAACTTCCAGATAAAGCAGGTGGAGACAGAATAACAAGACTAAAAGAGCTAAAAGATCTTCTTGAATGGAGCCATTTAACGGAACCGCAAAAACAGTTGCTAATAGAAACTATCACTCATCATAACCAGTTGTTTATTCTGAACAAAGATGAGCTGGGAAAATTTGAAAGTCCACCAGCGGAAATAGTCTTAAAGATCCAACCCCGGTTAGAAATCCGTTATAACCGTTACCCAGAACAAGCGAAAGAGTTAATAGAACAAATAATAAATGAAATGAGGGAGAAGGGCGTCATGAAACCTTCCACCGCCGCATGGTTAAGTCCGATGGTGCTTGTCAACAAACCAGACGGTACTAAACGAATGTGCCTAGATTATAGGAAAGTAAACGAACGGTTAGAAACGGACATTTACCCTTTACCCCGATTGGAAGAGTTAGTTGATGCTGCGGCCGAAATAAATTCTATGCCACCTTAGACTTAAAGGACACACTCTGCTACCGGCTTCCGCTGGGTGCAGACGTGCTTCGCCTGCTCCTGGTTCTCTCAGCTTGGTTCCTGACACGCTGGCTCGACTCCTGTTTCCTGTGAGTGCGCACCATGGAGCCCTCGGGCCCTGTCTCTCTTGTGGACCTTCTTGATGCTGACCTGGCGCTGAACGACGATGATGGTGTTATGTCTCTGGAGGACTGGCCGTCATCACTCACCATGGCCGCCATTCTGCGCTGGTCCCGGGTGCCGAAGCGGCCCCGCCTTCCCCCGTGCCGCCCCTCGCTACGCTTCACCACGCCCAACAGGCCCCTTCCTCCCGTGCGGCCCGTTGCTGCGCGCCCCCCGCCCCCAGCTTTCGCGCCCAGGGATGCCTACTGTTCGCCCCTGGAATAGCTGGAGGGTAGGGCGACCAGGCGAAGTTGTAGGGTGGTGTAAGGCGGCTCACGTACCAGCCGCCTGGTCCGGTCAGGTAGGGGAGGATGTAAACACCATGGCCGCTCGTTCCAGACTGACTTTATTTCACACTCGCGCTCAATATTACACTTAGTGAAACGAGTCTTAATTATCCTAAAACTATCTAAATAAACAAAGCAAAAATAACTGAATTAAATAAACCCCACTGGTCCAAAGTACAAACCCATTCCCAACATTCTCCCAACCATAGGAGTATAACTAAATATACTCCTATACTAACAATGGTTTGAAAACCCCACAATACATAAATACAGGCACACTTCAGCACACACACACATACCATGACTCAAACTCTACCCTTGTGTGTGTGTCACATACACACACACCACAACTCAAACTATATCCTAGTGTGTGTGTCACATACACAAACACCACGCCTCAAAACTATACCCTAGTGTATGTGTCACATACACACACACCACAACTCAAAACTATACCCTAGTGTGTGTCACATACACAAACACCACGCCTCTTCAGCACACACACACACACACATACCTCAACTCAGACACAACAGATCGCCTCTGCTTGCCGCCAAATGATCACCTCTGTAACCCCAAAATGATCACCTCTGTTTGCCACAAAAATGTCAGTACCAACCAGGCACATAAGACTACCAACAGGCACAACAGACAGCACACTGGGCCACTCCTACGTCTCTAACTCCTCAAAACCAACTCCTTCTCAAACTCCTGTTTCAAACTAACACCTCTACTACATACCAAAGGTGACTGCAAGGTGAGTCATAACTAGTAGTAAGATGACTGCAAGGTGAGTCATACGTCTCAAACTAACTCCATCTCAAAACGAACACCTCTACTACATCTCCTCCTCCACCTCTACTACATACCACATACCAGGGCTGGCCAGGAGGTGGGGGTCCTCCCCGCCACTGGGCTCGACAGGAGTGTTGGTCCTCCCCGCCACTGGGCTCGACAGGAGTGTTGGTCCTCCCCGCCACTGGCTCGACAGGAGTGTTGGTCCTCCCCGCCACTGGCTCGACAGGAGTAAGGCCCGGCAGGAACAAAGTGCCCCGGCAGGAACAAAGGGCCCGACAGGAACTAAGGGCCCGACAGGAACTAAGGGCCCGGCAGGAACAAAGGGCCCCGGCAGGAACTAAGGGCCCGGCAGGAACTAAAGGCCCGACAGGAACAAAGGGCCCGACAGGAACTAAGGGCCCCGGCTGGAACTAAGGGCCCCGGCTGGAACTAAGGGCCCGGCAGGAACTAAGGGCCCGGCAGGAACAAAGGGCCCCGGCAGGAACGAAGGGCCCGGCAGGAACTAAGGGCCCGACAGGAACTAAGGGCCCGACAGGAACTAAGGCCGGCAGGAACTAAGGGCCCGGCAGGAACAAAGGGCCCGGCAGGAACAAAGGGCCCCGGCAGGAACTAAGGCCCGGCAGGAACTAAAGGCCCGGCAGGAACTAAAGGCCCGACAGGAACTAAGGGCCCGACAGGAACTAAGGCCGGCAGGAACTAAGGGCCCGGCAGGAACTAAGGGCCCGGCTGGAACTAAGGGCCCGGCTGGAACTAAGGGCCCGGCTGGAACTAAGGGCCCGGCTGGAACAAAGGGCCCCGGCAGGAACTAAGGGCCCGCTGGAACTAAGGGCCCCGGCTGGAACAGCCTTTTCAGAGGCACACACAGTGACGGTCTCTTTCCAAGTCGAGTTAGCCGGCCCTGTCCCAGCAGCCATGTTAGGCTCACTCTCCTCGGCCAGCTGACTGGCTGGTCATCTGTCAAAGTTGACAACTTTTCGTCCACTGACTTCCTTCGCCAATTATTACGTACGGGATCACTTGAACTCACAGTATCCCGGGTCTGGGCACCATGTTCGCCCCTGGAATAGCTGGAGGGTAGGGGCGACCAGGCGAAGTTGTAGGGTGGTGTAAGGCGGCTCACGTACCAGCCGCCTGGTCCGGTCAGGTAGGGAGGATGTAAACACCATGGCCGCTCGTTTCCAGACTGACTTTATTTCACACTCGCGCTCAATATTACACTTAGTGAAACGAGTCTTAATTATCCTAAAACTATCTAAATAAGCAAAGCAAAAATAACTGAATTAAATAACACCCCATGGTCCAAAGGTACAAACCTATTCCCAACACCTACATTAAGCTTCTTGTTTCGGGACAACCCATCTGTGGCCATCAGCTTCGGTGGTTGTCTGAGGTCAACGGCTTTCATCTCGACCGTGACCAGGCTGAGGTTCAAGATGGCTGCCATTACATCTCGTTTCGTCTACATCTCCCGCCACCGCCCGGACATTGTCACCAGCGTAACATATGGAGAGTTCTTATCCCTTCCTCTCGAGATCCAAGACTCGCCGACAAGCCCCGTAAGTTCCCTACATACCTCCTTACCCGTTACCCTTTCTGCAGTGATCCAGCCCTGGCCAGAGCTGCCGGGCGTCTACTCGCTCGCCGCTTCTACCAGAAGGCTCGGCTATTAACCGTTTGGTCGTTACTTGGAGCCTTCCTCAACCACCTCCCCCGAGTGTCGCCTTTAGCTTCCTTCCCAGCCTGCCATCCTGTGAGTTTCGCAGGATGAAGGATGAACAGCCGTGGTGCTTTCGATGCTGGGGCTTCGGTCACATCTCTCAGTATTGTTTCGCGGCGGAGCGGTGTGTTTGGTGCTCAGGCCCCCACGACTCCCGCTCGTGCCCTCACCGCGCCCCTCCACCAGCTGCCCCTGCTTCTGATTCAGCCTCGACGCCTCCTCAGGTCTCCCCACCGGACACCTCTCTCTGGGAGTGTCCCGTTGTCACCAAGCCGGGTTAACGTCTGGCAGGGCTGTGCAAGACGCCAACTGTCCCCGCTCCTGCTGCCACGATAATTCCTCAACTCCCCCTCCACTACCACCTCCCCGCAGTACCCCTCCCCCTGCCTTACCTACCGCTTCGGTCTCCCCGCAGGTGACTGCACTCAGCAATACTGTTGCCGCTCTCCAGTCCCGGATTGCTTCGTTTGAAGCGGCTTTTGATGGAGTCGAGGCTCGCCTGGATCGTTTAGCTGAGCAGCACGCCCTTTGGATACTTCCCTGCAGACCGTGGCTGAGTCTCAGAGGGTCATTATTGCTTCCGTCGCCACCTTTCGCGAAGAATGGATCTCTTTGCCGCTCGTTTCGAGACCCTGCCTGCTACCGTTGCCCCCAGGGCGCCCCCCTCGTGTGGTGCCCGCCCCACACCCTTTGCCCGCCCCCTCCCCCCTGCCCGCGCCGCCGCCGCCTCATCGCCTGGTCGTCGTACTCTTCGGGGCAGAGTTCGGTGACCAGGTGGTGCTTTCCCTTTGGGGCGGCCCGATCGTTGCAGACTCCCTTTCCTGTCTACGTCTTTTTGTCCCTGTGTGTGTGTGTGTGTGTGTGTGTGTTTGGCGTGGCCCTGCGTGGCACGAGTGCTCTGTCTCAATTCATCCCCTGGCCATGGGTGTTACTAGGTGTGTCGCCTTTGGCGTAATAAATTAATCAAAACAAAAAACAAAAGACTTAAAGGATGCTTACCATCAAGTGGAATTAGCCGAGCACAGCCGTGACTTAACTACATTTAGCGAAGGTATCGCTCTATATCGGTGCACTCGCTTACCCTTCGGAATCTCGTCTTCACCACGTTATTCTCGAGACAAAATTTCACGAGTCCTAGCCCACTGAAAAAGGAAGGATGGGTACATAATTATCTTGACTAATTTTGGGCCAAAAAAGAATAATCTAATTTGGCCAAGAAAGAAGTAAAATTTTATTTGGGGTGAAAAGTGCCAAAAGTCCTTCGAGAGCCTTAAAAAAAAACTCGTCGATGCACCCGTACTAGTAAAAGCCAAAATCGGGAGCCATACATCTTAACTATTGACGCGAGTCAAACTCTTTAGGCGCAGTCTTGGACAAATTCAAGACGATGGAAGAGAAGCCGCCATCGGTACTTCTCCAAAAAAATTAAAACCCGCCCAGAAAAAATATTCAGTAATGACAAAGGGGGCATTGGCCATAGTGTTGGCCTGTCGTAATTTTTCGCATTTTCTATGGGGCACCACTTTCACCATCCTACTGCCCCAAACCCCTGGTAACCATATTTAAGCGAAAAGAAAATCCCAGAATAGCAGGGTTTCTAAAAATGGTGAGTACACTTAAAATTTTTTTATCCCAAGGGCAAAAAAAAGAGTGACCGCCAAACTTCTCGCCCGTAAATCTCATCTAACCGAGTTGAACGGGGGCCCGGGTTTGGGGAAAAACCAAGGATGAAATGAAGGTTACAATTCAAAACCCCTTTTGGGGGCAACCCCTTGATTATTTGAAAGGGGGAGCACTTCCGAGACAACCCGGTATTTTAAAGCATCTTTGGGAAAATTTTAAGTGAAGAAACTACTGTAAAGGTCATTAGAAAAGTAGACGGGACCCTTCTGACAAATAGTGCCTCATCCTTAAGACAAAAAGCGTTGAAAATGGCCCATGAAAACTGCAGGACATTTGGGTTATACAAAAACTCAGGAAAACCGAGATATGTTTTTTCTGGAACAAAATGTTAACCGTGGAAAAAAACTCAAAAATGTTAGTAGCCAAAAAACCCCAAAACTAGCCCTGATTTCAGCAGCTTTTTGGAAAAGTTACCACCAGTTAGCCGCCATTACTAGAGGTCTTTAATTTTTAATAGATTTAATCAGGGCCCAAGGGTTTAGATATGTTTTTACAGTGTTAATTTTTTAATCGCCATAATCCAAAGCCCATTGGGTTAAATTTTGCCAGAAGTTCCGGGACGAGTGATGACTCGGTTGGCACACGAACTGTTAAAAAGGACCCATCAAAATATGGCGCGCAAGTTTCGAAGGTGGCAAACCGACACAGGCAAAACTTGCAGTACAATAACTCTTTGTGTGGGTAAAACCGAGACAGTGATCCAGGCCTGAGTAGCAAACTTCAGCCGCTGGGTTTGGGCCCGAAAAAGGAAAAAAAGTATAGAGACGGCATGCATATATTGGTGAACGTGTTCGAGGGAGTGGAACTGCAACAGCCGCGGAAAAAAGTAAAACCCGTATTTTGGGGGGAAACAGGGGTACGAAACCCCCAAAATTTCGTCCCGGGAACATACACCCCGGGAAACCTATAATCCCCCGTGTTCGAACCGCCAAGAGACTGATAGAAAGCTTGAGGGGGGGTAACGTTACAAGTTGTAACGGTGTGTGGGTTTTTTTGGTTTGATTTTTTTTTTTTTTTGGTTAACCAAAAAGATTTTTTTTTTTTCTTTTTGGGTTTTTTTTTTTTTTTTTTTTTTTCAGTTACCATAGAACACTATGATAATTATTCCCATAAACGTATTCGTTTGGAAAACTAATCAGTCTACAACCTTCACCCCCATATCTCTTCAGGACGCATTTAGCCTGAAAAGAGTTTAGAACTACCTTGGGATTAAAAATAGGGGTGCCTGTTATTTATTTTTTTTTGTTTTTTGTTGTTAGGTGGTTGATTGTGTTTATCGATGTTAACAAAATTCAATTCTCATGCAGGGGGCGAAGGCAAATCCTAGGTTTTGGGAAACCTGATTGTGATAACGATAAATTTTTGGGCGACGGGTATTGTATCTATCAGTTTTGATTTTTGTCTGTGTAGACAACTAATCCATTGAGGGCCCCTTTAAACTGAAATTTGGGGAGGAGGGAGAGATTAGATTAGTTAAAATTCCCCCGAGAAAGAAGTTTTCGCCCAGAGGGGGAGAGTTGTGTGATGGGCGTAACTTAGAAAAACCCCAAATTTTTGCCCGGCCCTTTTTCCCCTGGGGTATTGTAAATTATTTGAAAGTCGCGCAGTTACCCAAAATCGGGAATTGATGGCGCGCACAGCGGGGACGGGGAGCTCACCTCCCTCTTTTTTGAGGGACGGGGGCCACTCTGTTTCCCCGCTCCCAGGGGCAGAAAACCCTCCCCCTCTTTATGAGGTGAGTGCAAGGTGTTATTTTTAATTGTAATTAGGGATTCATGCCTAATAAACTTGGGGGTTTATTGTAAATATGGGGGTTTAATATATTAAGATTTTTGGGTGAGTCCCCATGTAACATTTGAGGACCATTTTTTTTTTCTTTTCGGGAACACCCTGGGGACCAAGCCCCCCCTTGTCCCCACGTGCCTTTTTTTTTAGACATTACGTGGGAGATATTGTTATGGAGTAGGATGGGTGGGAAACAGGGGCGATAATTTTTAATTTTCCCCGGGGCCCCTGTGCGGGTTTCCCTTTTGGGTTATTAAATATTGTTAGGGAGTGGATGGGGTTTGGGAAGTGTAAATTTTCATTTCCCGTGGTGAAACTGTGATGGTTTCTTTGGGTTTTTAAAAATATTGTTAGGGAGTAGGATGTTTTTAGGACAGTAAAACCTTTTCTTTTCCCCGTGGGGGCCCTGTGTTGGTTTTTTTTGGGGTTTATTAAATTTTTGTACCATGCCACGCCCGATTTGTTTTCCCCCTCTAATAACCAGTCCCTTGTTTACCTAACCAGTACTCCCCCTCCCCGGGCCTAAAAGTGGGCACGCTACCATAACCCCTTCAAAAACCACCATACGCTACTTAATAACATTCATTTTCTTTGCCTTAAAAGGTAATGTAGGGTCACTTGGGCGTTTTCCGCTTAAACATTAGTAAAAGGAAGTATTTTGGGGGGTCTTTCCTAACTTTTGTCCCGCTAAAATCCGAAATCGTATTTGGGGTCACTGGGTTAGCGGAAATTTTCGCCCCCAATTTGAAATTTTGGGCAATTTGGCAAAAAAATTTTGGCAATTAAAAAATTGCAGAATAAAAACCAGACGCCCCGTAAACCCTTTCTTTTTGGCCCAAAATTAAAGCTTATTAAAGGGGCATAAAATGTTATTTAGTACTCCGGGGTTGGGAATCTGTTCGCTTACTGAACTAAAAGGGAAAATTGAAGATAAGTGGAAAAAAAGGGAAAAACAAATTAAAAGGAAAAATTTTTTGGCCCTTTAAATTTCACATCAAAAGTCTGAAAATTTTTCTGGCTGTACTGTTCTCAAAAAGGCCCAAACCGTCTGATTAAGGGAAAATGGAAAATTTTTCTTTTGACTGTCCCCCAGGGTCGTATTTTATGACAAAAGGGTTTAATAAAATTTCGCAAATAAATGAAAAAATTTCATTGGCTATAATTTTAAAAATTAGCAAAAACCCTGTAAATAAAAAAAATTCTTTATTATATCGCACTTTTTCCCTTTCCCCAGGTCCCCGCAATAAAATCGTGTGCCCCTTTTGGGCGGGGGCAACTAACGGGGGTGTGGTCTTTCGAACCTCGGACCCCCAAGGGGGATGTTGGGAGTATGCTGGCCAAGGGGGTTTTCAAAAGGGGCAAATTCGTAGGGGCCCAAAGGAAAGGTCCTCAAAGAAGGGACGTTTTGGTCGGGGAAAACCCGACATTTCATTGCAAAAATTCCAGCCCCACAAATTCGCGGGGGCAGTACGGGGGATGAGAAACAGGACCTTGCGGGGGGAGGCCCCCCACCCCGGCCCCTTTAAAGGTAAAAAATTTTTTTTTTTTTTTTCCTTTGCTCGCTGCCCTGAAAGACCCCCCGCGGAGAAATGCCCAGCTGGCCCGGGGCCTTCAAAACCGACCCCGAGGATGTTCCCCCTTTTCCCCAAACCGCGCCCAACCCCTGCACCTTGCCCATTCTCAAACCCCTCCACCCGCCGAGTACTCGTCAATTAAACCATGATGACAGAAATGGGAAAATTCAAAAGCCCCTGAACGGCGATGGGGCCCCGGGGTGCTTGTTGTTTCCCGACTGGCGGCCCTTCTCAAAGCTCCTGGAGATAAAGGGTTGAACTTGAAAAAGGGAAAAACCTGGATCGTCCCCCCCTTTGGGCGACCTACACTTCGCATACCATGCTGCGGTCCCTCGGTGTTTTCCCGGGGGGGGGAAACGGTTTTAAACGAGGTGCTCCACGTTCAGGGGTTAGGGGACCCCGCCCCCAGCCCGGGCAGTTTTTGGGCCCGGGGAAACCACGTAAACCGGGGGAATTGAGGCACACATAATCCTCAAAAGGGCACTCCAGCTTTTCAATTTCTCTTCCGGGAAAAGGGGAGACGCCAAAAATTCGCCTTCCGGGTAGTTGGCAGAGGAGGGGAAGACTGGTTTTCCTTTTCAGAAACCCCTCGAGTCCTTCCCCAAGCTGCGACCCTTTGGGGGCAGCGGGATCAACAAACAGCCCCCTTGGGGAAAGTTCTCCATGAGACGTCAAGATGGTCCTCCTGCTTTTAACTCACCAGGGCTGTGGGGACAGGAACTGGGCGCTGCCCCTAAAAGACTTGGAGGAGTTGGGAAAACCTTTTTTCTTCTTCGCCATGAATCGAAGCTCCTACGCCCCGGTTTCCCCCGGGTTTTTACGTGGCCATGTGCAGGACCTCCGCCTCAAAAAATCCAAGAGCGTGGACGTCTTGGAAAAAACATTTGGGTCGTCCGTAGGTCTTTGGAAACCTTTCACTCCCTTGGCTGCAAAAAAAGGGCCTTTGAACGGTAAACCGGGCCCTCTGAAAGGTGACGGTGGGTTTGTGGGATCCCGAAAATCCCTCGACGAGGCCCAAAGTTTTTCCCTTGACCCAAAGACGAACTTTTGGGCAATAAAGGGCCAAACCCATTCGGAAGTTCTGCTACGGCATAAAAGGGCCCAAAAGGGACACCCCAGGGGTCCAAAAAGAAGACACACGAATGCCCAAAAGGTTGCGGGTTTTCTTCGCCGCATAACCCCTTCACCTCGCGAAAAACCCCCCAACCCCCAAACCGCCCTTTTCCCCGAAAGGTTGTTCCAGATAAGATGGGGGACGCACTACAAAAATCAAAGAGACGGGAAGGGAAGCCCCTTTTGAAGTACAAGGGGGAAAGGGAAATCGGGACGGCCACCCAAAGTCCAGGGGAAATTTCCTGCATCGTCAGCCTACCAATACATTAAAACCCCGGGGCAAAAAAGCCAAATTTTTCCAATGGGGGGGAAAGCAGGTGATTTCACGGGACCCTCAACTTCACTCGGCGCCTGCTGCCCCCCCTCCAACTCAAACAGCATTCTCCCCCCTTGGGACCAAAATCCCCAAACTTTTAGCTCCCCCTGTTCCCTTTTGCCCTCTTTAAACGACCAAGGCCACCCCGGGTCACAAACAAAAAGTGCCCTTTCGGGGTTCTGGAGAAATGAACGCGGCGGTTTTCCACGGCCCCGCAAACCCCTTTATCCTCCGGTGCTGGTCCTCGACGGGATGGCTTTCCTTCAGCAGCACCCCCCTTTCCCCGGGTCACAAACCCTTTTAAAGGGCCTGGTTGGATCCCCCCTGCAGAGAGTTTTCCCAACTGGGTGTTGGGGTACGGGGGGTTGCACCTTGTCTTTGACAGGGACGACATCGGGGCGTCCCCCCAAAGACAAAACGAGGGGAAAAGCAGCCCGAGGTTTGGGGGATACGATTCGACATTCCCGGGAGGGGACGAGGGTCAAAGCTGGAATGGGCCATGGCTAAAATCTTGTCCACCAAAAAAAACCCAAACCCGCTTATAACCCCCCTCTCATTGCCCCCAAAACCCCGCACCCTTCATGGGGATTAAAGCGTCGTCTGGGGGGTGGCGGGGACAAAGCCCCTGGCAACTTTTGGAAACCCGGGCGGAGCCAAGTTCGCTTCAGAACAAGAGGAAGCGGGCACTAAGATGAAATATATCTCCCATGCTCGACAAGATGTGGAAAGGGAAAACCTTTGTTTCTTTTCCCCGGGCACTGACGTCCTGTCCTTTCCCCCTCCGACACTTCCCCCAAAATACCTCCCAACACGTGCCTCCAGCTGGCAAGAACACTTTCAAAAGTTTTAGCTCATCCACGATGAACTGGGCTCTCACGCGGATGTGATCACGTCCTTCCATCTCTGAAATGGTTGCCCAACCCCCCACTTGCGCCCCCCTTCAGAAAGGGAAGTTGGGAAACTTGGCCTTGTTTTCCCGGCGGGCCGAAAAGGCAAACCCCCGACGCTTTGGGTACCCCGAAGCCCTGGGGCCGCTGACGCAAGAGAGCCTTGGAAGTGCTGTGCCGATTCGTGACAGAATTTACGGAATTTTCCTGCTCTCTGCCGAGGCGAGGGGGCGGCACTTCAGAAGAAGAAAGGGTTGGGGGCACACTGGGGGCCCCCCCGACAGTCAAAGGGCCCCCACCCAGCACCTTATGCAGCCGCTACAGGCCCCTCGTTGGGAGGGGGGTGTGGGGGGGGGAAGGGGTTGGTGGGGCCCCCTGACCCGAAACCCAAATACGGCTTAAAGGCCAAACCTTTTGGGGCCTATCCCTTCCACCCTGGGCCCCCCGCCCCCCAAAGTTCATGGATGGGATGCGTGCCCGGGGGCAAGACGAACTTCACCAATCGCTCCGCTGTCAAAGGGCCCGCAGACTCCTTGTTTTGGGCTTTAAAATTGCTCCCCCGAGATGTGCACAAAGACGAGGAAGATGGGCATGAGGGCGTCGATGGCGTGACGACTAGATATTCGTTTTTTTCAAATTGTGAACGCTCGCTATCGCAAGTAAGGATTTTTTTGTGTTCTAATTGTTATTTTCCAAAAAACGGGGGGGAAAACTCGTTTTTGGGGTTTTTTGAAATTTTGTGTTCTGGAAATTTTACTCGGGTCACTTCGGGGGGAAAAAAAACTTTTTGCTTCACCTTAAAGGGGAAGGAAAATATTTTGAGGGGGCTTATCCTAAGCCTTTTTCAGTTTTAAATAAACCCCGTTTTTTACGCAATAAATTGGGACCCACCCTTGCCCAAAATTTTTTAAAATTTAAAAGTGTCCTAAACAATTGTTTTTTTTTTTTTACTTTTTTTACTAATTAAAATTTAGTTTTTAATTTTTAAAACTCAAGGGTTTAAAGGGCCAAAATTATTCCCTTTTTTATTTTTTTCCCCAAATTTTTTTTCCCCCTTTTCTCTAATTTCCATTATAGATCTTCCCAACAGATACAACCACGAAGTACTCAATAACATTTTATGCCTCTTAAAAAGCTTTAATTTTTAGTTTCCCAAAAAGGGGTCTCTAAAGACCCTCTGGTTTTTCATTCTGCAATTTTAATTGCCCAATTTTTTTTGCCAAATTGCCCAAAATTGGGGAAATTGGGGCTAAAACTTACCGGGTAACGTGACCCAACTACGATTTTTGGGTTCACGGCAAAAATGCTTTGGGTAAAAACCCTCAAAATACTTTCCTTCACCTAAGGTGAACGAAAGCCTTTTTTTCCGCCCCCAAATTTACCCGACTATAAAAATTTTATTTTGACCCTCTACTGGCCCGGGATTTGTAGAGACTGGCACGTACTGTCCCCCTCCCGTCACACGTGGGGAATGGTTGGGGAAGCCAAATGCCCCCATTCCACCCGCCCCTCTCATACCCATACCTGCTTTCAACGAGCCTTTCGCCAATTTCTCGTTGATATAAGGGAGGGCCCTTTCCTAAAAACTTCTGCAGGTTTTTAGTTACATACTAACTTTTTAGGATTTCCCACTAGTATCCCGATTTCAATTCCCCCTAAGTAAAATCCACGCAAAAACTGTAGTGAGGGATTATTGACATTTTTTTCACTTTTTGGGGCCCGCCCCAAGGAATTTTAAACGACCAGGGGAACTACTTTCCTCTCCCCACCTTCCCCGCAAGCCCCCAGAGAGATGGGTAAATTTAAACCCCCCAACTTCTAGTTCATACCCCTCCACAAGCCAGGGGGCCCCCAGAAAGGGTATCATCAAAAACCTTTAAAAACCCTGTTTGGGGGAAACTTTTTTTAAAAAAGAAAAAATTGGGATCAGGGGGTCCCCTTTGTTCTTTTCGCCAAAACGGAGGGGGGCCCAATTTAGTCCTTGGGTATTCCCCCCTATGAGCTTATCTTCTGTCATGAGGGTTGAGGTCTTCTGAAAATTGTTAAGGGAAAAGGGGGTTGGATGAAAGCCTTCCCTGGGGCTGTTGGAAAACTATCACTGACCTCAAAAGTGCTCAGGAAGGCTGGGAAATAGCCAGGGGTAAATTTTAAATCCCTTTCCCCAAAAAAAAATGAAGATAGGGAGAAAAACGGGCTCGTGAGAGGGTGTTTAAGGAGAGGGATAAAGTCCCGGTACTACCCCCTTTCCCAAAGGGGGAACCCCGTGCGGCCAAATACCCGTGGGGCCATTTAAAAGGGGCTTAAAAGAGTCAGTGAGGATAATTTTCATTATTTTTAAAAACCCGACCGCAGGAAGCTCCAAAGCCCCTGTCCCTGTAAATATGCTCAAACCTTGGGCTCCAGAGAGACTCTTTTGCCGGGAGGGGGGCCCAACGCCCCTGTCTGGGCAGGGGTCCTGATCTAGTGGAGGATGAGGAAGGGGTTTTTCTGCCTGTGAGCGGAGTTTTCTGCTGGAAGGACCAAAACTGTGGACCGGGGTGTTTTTAAGGGGAAAACTTTCTTTAACACCTTTTTCCCGAAACGCGAGGAAATTTTTAGCCTTCCCCGCAGAACACAAAATTTTTTTGAAATTCGAAATGGCCGCACCACACTTAACACACCATGACCCTAAAATTAAAGGGGCCAAACCAATCAAAAAGCCTCCTTTCAGAGTGACCTGAAAAGGGGGGGACATCATCAAAAAGAACTGGAATTAAAAAAGGAAAACTGCGTGGGGGCCCATCGAAGGGGGCCAAAGACTAGTGGGGGGTTTACCTGTCACCCTCGTTCCCCCAAACCTGAAAGGGTTTCCCCAAAGTTTTTTTCATAGACTATCGTAAGGTCAATGAGGTGACACGAAAGGGATAGTTACCCTCTACCTAGGGTACAGGAGTGTATTGATCATGTAAGGAAGTCTAAATTCATCACGAAATTGATATGCTTAAAAAGGATATTGGCAGATACCTTTGACTGCCAGAGCTAGAGAAAAAATCCTGTTTCACCACCCTTGGGCAGACATATTGTATCTAATGTTATGCCTTATGGCCTGACTAATGCCCCTGCTACTTATCAAAGGCTAATGAACGTCCTCACAGCTAATATTCCTGATGTGTAGTCTACATCGATGATGTTGTGATTTATAGCGACCGTGAAAGAACATCTAGAGAGACTAGGGGCTCTGCTAACCAATCTGTTATCTGCTAACCTTTGGTAAATTTAGCCAAAGTGAGTTTGTTAAAACCACTGTACAATATTTAGGATATGTTTTTAAAGGACAAGGAGTCGTTGCTCCTCCTTTGGCAAAAATTACTGCATCAATATTTTTATGTAAGAAAGAGTTGAGAATTTTTTATAGGAATGTTGGTACTATGAATGTTCATCAAAAATTTGCTAAAATTTCTTTCCCCTCTAACAGACATGTTAAAGAAGGGAGCGAAGTAAGAAGAAGAGCGAAATAGTCTCCTCCACAGTATGTAGTAGTTTGTAAGTAAGTTTCTGAGAGCAACGTTTTTGTTCTAGTGTTAAGTTTGGGTTTTATGTCTGGTGTTCATTTTGTTACTTGTTTCCTCCGTGAGATTATTTTTCATCTATGTGTTACCAAAGTTTGTGTCAGAATGACTAGTGAGGGGAAAAATCTGTCCTGAGGATTGCGTAAAAGAACCGGGGAAATTTTTCTCGATATCCACTCTTGTGTTTGTTGTTTGTTTTCACCCGTTAAGATTAAATATTTGTCTGTAAACCATTCAAGTGTTTTGTTGACGACCTCTTGCTGTTTTGTGTGTGAGTATTGTCACGTTCGTAACAATACCATTAAACAGTTTCGGACCAAAACTGATAAAACTGTTTTGAAATAATGTTGTTCTAAATATTGGGCAAATTAGGTCAATATTATTACTCCGTGTAATATTTTCAACTAATTTAAATATTGTATTTTGTCTTTCACTTTTGAATATTAATAATAATTTTACATATTTGTGTATAGCAGGAATTTTAAAATATTTGTTTCAGCAAATACTTTTGCTGTTGAATCAAAGGGTTATGCCTCTTTTAAAGAGAAAATATACCGATTTTTTTTATTTTGAGCTATTGCTAATTTAATTAAAAAAGAGGGCCATGTGCATGCCCATATAGAAACACAATATATGACGTGTGAGTAGCAAAGTGTGTAATACATGCTGATTATTGCCTCTGTAGCTAGGTTATGGCGGACTCTGTATAGAATGCCAGTTATTTTAGAAAGTTTCAAACATGTTTGATCAATGTGATACATCCAATTTAAGTTTTAATCAATCATGACACCACGAAATTTTGTATGATTGACTTGTTCTATAATTTCGCCATTTAATAATATTGGAGGGATGGAGTTATTCACAGACCTATTTTGAAATATAATATAATTTGTTTTAGAAATACTAATTTAAATTTTATTTGATTGAATCCATAATTTTACGTTGTTTAGCTCTGGCATTAAATGTGTGTATAGTGAATCTATATTTTTGTCCTTGAGTAAGAATTGTGTCATCAGCATATATCAGGAAATGAAATTATGTGCTAGCATTTACAATTGTCATTAATGTATATAAGAAAACAAATCGAACCTAAACAAAGCTTTGTGGTACAACTTTAGATATGGATTCAAATGGAGAGTAAATCTGATTACCAAAATGCACTCTGTTTTTCTGTCACTGATATAACTCTGAAATAATTTTGTGGTACACCTTTTATTCCTAAGTGTTCTAATTTGTGAAGTAAAATTTTGTGATCTAGGGTATCAAATGCTTTTGATAAATCCATGAATACTTCTCTAACATATATTTTTTTTTCCCTTTACACTTGAAACAACTGAAATTTTGAGGTAAATGCCCCCTCTAAAAACCCGGGGTTGTTAGAAAATTTTTTTTTTAAAAATTTTGGGGAATTCTATCACTAATTATTGGGGGGGGTTTATTTTCAAAGCGGTTTTATATAAAAAAAAAATTTTTTTTTGGCATTTCCCTCAAAAAACAATTCGTTTTTTAAACCCGGGGTTAAAAGGGGACCGGGTGTTGCTTTCTTCTTTGTTTTTCCTTTGTTTTTTCAGTTTCTTTTTTTTTTTCTGAAAAAAGGTTTTGGGAAAAAAGGCACCCGGAGAGCCTAAGAGGGTACCCTTTTGGGGGGCCATTTTGGGGGAAAAAAGGTTCCAAACCCCCTGGGAGGAAAAAGGGAAAAAAAGGCCCGGGGGGTTTTTAGTTTTTTTTTTTAATTTTTTCTATTGATGAAAAGCCATACGCTAAAATAAAAAAACGCCCCAAGAATTTCCGGTATTGCATTCAAATGTTTTATTTTTTTATTTATTGTTCAATTTTTGATCTGTTTCTTTTATTGGCATCTTTATTAAAAGAGCTATATAACTTATATGTAGACATTTCTGTTAAATGGATTGTTTATAAGAGTAATTTGTAGCCAATCTTTGAAGACCGTTTACTCAGAAATACTTTTTGACAGATTTTCAATACTTCTATAAGACTCTACAGTCTTACATGCTCAATTTTTAACCAATTTAATTTTTTTTAAGTTGCTTTTGATCAGTATGATATAAAAAAAGATTCATCATGCCAAAATATGGATATATGAAAAGATAATGTCTTAATCAAATCAAATGACATTTTTTTTTTTATGTTATTCGAAAATTGTATATATTTAATAAATAATCAAACTTTTCTAATTCCGGCAACCAAATTAATAGAAGTAAATTGATGGCTTTGAAGTATGATAAACCTATTTTTGGGTCCCCTTAGAGCTAGTGCACAAGCTAATAAGTTAGGAAAGATCGCCACCCAGGGTAAACCCTGGGTAATCCGGCAGCCTAATCCCACATCTGGTTAATAAACCAGGCTACACTCAGATCTGAAAGAGAAAGAATCACACGTCTGGCAACGCCGTGCCAACTCCGCCGAGGCCAGTGGGCTCGCCCGCCAGCTCGTCATATCCATCCCAAGAAGCTCCCCCGAGGAGAGGGGCTGAAAACTTGGTGGGGAAGGAAGAGTGGGAGGCCGAAGGCCGTGCACTAGCTCTGTCGTGGACCACAAAATAGGCTTTTCATACTTCAAAGCCGTCATTTTAGGTCCCCTTAGAGCTAGTGCACAAGCTACCTGCCACTTGGAGATGGGGCAAGAAGCCCCCGACCCCCGCGGGGAGTCAAAAGGGCAACTGCACAAGAAACATAACGAAACCACAAGTACCACCAGAATCAAGCGGAGACGTCAAGGGGAGGCCCGGTATCCACCACCCCAGCCCCTCTTGACGGAGGGAGTCCCAGGGCAACACAGGGGGAGTCCACGACGGAGTGGGACAGGTAACGAGCCACGAAGCACGAGGCCGTACTCCACTGTCCCCCTTCCCGCACCCTCTCCAAAGAATGGGTGCGGAGGAAGGCCAGAGACGCAGCAACACCCCACCCCGGACGTCATGGGCGCGAGGGGCGTGACCCGGATCCGCCGACTCGATGACGCCCCGGAGCCGGCCGGCAATCCCCCTGGTGGTGAGGGGACGACCAGTGACAGGGTCGCGGAACAAGAACTGCAGGTCACACACCCTGGGCTCGGAAGCATCCAGGTAACACCGGAACGCCGAAACCGGGCACAAGGGGTTTGCGGCGTCCCCAACATTCCAAGCCGGAACGACGACCTGTTTGAGACGGTGGTCCTCTCGCTCGTTCCTACCCAGCACCTTGGGCGAGAGGGAGAGGGAGACAGCGGAGCCGTCCCACGAGAAGGTCGTCCACTGAGGGAAACGGGTCAGCGCCCTCAGCTGAGACGCCCGAAACCCCGTAGCCGGGGTCACCAGGAACAAGGCCTTCAGAAGGAGGCGAGGCCCGGCAACGTCGGACCGAAACTGGTAGCCCTGCAGGAACCGGAGGACCTTCTCCAGGGACCAGAAGGGGCCAGGACGACGGGGAGGGGGGTTTTGGTGGAATAAACCCCTCTTCAACAGGGCCACATAACGCCGGTCCAGGACCTAACCCCAGCCGTATTTGAGGGGGTCAGCCAGGGCCGCCAGGTGAGTGGAGAGAGTAGCGGAGGACCTCCCACGGTCGTGGACCAGGAAGGAGAGAAAATCCAGTACAACCGATTCAGAGACGTCGCGGAGGCCCTTGAGTCAAATCCTCACACACACCCGTCGTAAACACGAAAAACCAGCAGTTGCTCACCATATCACAAGCCAGAGAAGACAACAACACGTGGTAACAGGAGACGTCAGGCAGGTGTTGATGTAGCGCTGGCAAAAAGATGAATGACGAGCTAGCGGGCGAGGCCACTGGCCTCGGCGGGGTTGGCACGGCGTTGCCAGACGTGTGATTCTTTCTCTTTCAGATCTGAGTGTAGCCTGGTTTATTGACCAGATGTGGGATTAGGTTGCCGGATTACCCAGGGTTTACCATGGGTGGCGATCTTTCCTAACTTATTAGCTTGTGCACTAGCTCTAAGAGGACCTAAAATTCTTCTTTAAAATGAACGTTAAAAATAAGCATTAGTAGAAACTGAAGGAGGAAAGACAGCTTGAAGAATGTACGTTTTAAACAAAAAATTATTACTGAAAAAACCATCTCCATCAAAATATCTAGATTTTTGGTTTGAAGCAGTTTTGTAATAGTCCAAACATTGTGTTAAAGTTGCATATAATTTCAATCATTCTTTCTATATGATGACCTGAATGTTTACCCCTTCCCTTAAGCGTGTTGAGAACTAGTTAAGCCGTGTGTGTGTATGTGTGTGTGTGTGTGTGTTATTCACCCATGGTCTTGTCCACGCGAGCTGGTTCGCGATCGCCAGTTTTCACCCTCTCAGTGCGAGCTTGGAGCTCATTGTTACCGACCCTACAGGGTGGCTCGGTTGGTAGAGTCGTGAGCTTGCGTGTAGAGTCCCTGCATTCGGTCAGCGGTTCGAGTCCACCAAGTTTGTCCTGGCGTGGTGGCGCTTTGTATAGTCAATAACCTTGTAGTTGGTACTTGCAAAGTTTCTAGATAGGATCAAAGTATCTTATATCATTGTTACCGATCTTTGGGCAATGCTGGAACCTCACACGCCACACATCTCCATCCCCTTGCTCAAGGGGGACGGTAACTGCCCGAATTTGTCAATGAAAAAGCCCCGGGAGCGCGTCCGAACCGCCTACCCACAGAGTGGGAGACCAGCACGGTATCAACGTGACCATCGTGTGTGTTAGCAGGTGTGTTTTACAGGGTCTGAGCTACACTCGTGTGGTCCCGTCTCCATATCTACATTTATCCAGTCTTTCTTTCAACTGGTGCACATTCTTTGCCGATATCACCTCCTTAATTAGTCCATTCCAAACTTCTACATTTTTTAAAGAGAAGCTGTACTTCTTTATGTTGTTCAGGCATCTCCCTTTTCCTAATTTATTTGTATATCCTCTTGTGTATCGACCTTCTATTTGCTTTTGAGTCAGTAGTCTCTCATTGTCTATTTCTTCCATCTTAGTAATCAGTTTCAAAATTGTTATTAGGTTTCCATTTTCTTGTTTTTGGTCAAGTGTGGATAATTAATTTCATCTCTCGCAGCCTTTCCTCGTAAGTAAGTTTTTCTAGCTCTGGTACCATCTTTGTTGCCATTCTCTGTATCCTCTCCAACTTTTTCACATTTTTTTTATATGGGAACCATACAATGGCAGCATATTCCATTTTTGTTCGGATCATTGTAGTAATTATAATTATCTTTCTCATCATATTTTTGTCCATGTAAAGGAATGACACTAATATTCTTCAACATCCTGTACGTATTTCCAAATATTTTATGTGTGTATGTGTGTGTGTGTTTGTGTGTGCGTATTTGTGTGTAAGTAAGTAAGTTAGTTTTCCATAGTAATTAAAATATACATATATTCATAACAATTTAAATAAATATTGGAATGAATCTGTCGAGCCAAGGCTCCTTGACAGATATATTTCTATATAACAATAAAATTTAGCTGAGGAACATCAAATATACATTAAAGTATACATCAGTTTACAAGAGAAAGAAAAACAGATTAATGAAATTTGACACTATCTACATTATTTATTGAGTGATATTTCTACAAATTTTGTTGCGTGAATAGATATATATATATATATATATATATATATATATATTATATATATATATATATATATATATATATATATATATATATATATTTTATTTTTAAATTGAGGAATACTACCCGAATTACACAGAGTTTTCAAGTCAGTTGATAGAGTATTCCATAGTTGAGGACCAAATAAAAGATGCTGTTCCTGAAGAGAGTTGTTCGATATGGCGGACATACTAAATTCACATTATTATTTATGGTGCAATGAATGGTTTTTCGTAAGTTAAAAATTGAAGATCCCTTTCTGTTTGTAATACTTTTAAAAATGTATAGTAGAAGAAAGCATTTATGAATAGAGTAAAAATTTACAAGCTTGTGTTCTGAGAATATATTGGCTTTAGAATCAATTTACCGAATTGAAATATGCATCTCAAAATTTTCTTTTTTGGGGCTTTTTAAAATTTGCTAAAAAGGGAGGCCCAAGTACATCCCCATCTGAACCAAATATAAGGTAAAGGGAAACACAACGTGTTTTTTTATCAGGCTTCATTGTGAGGTATTACGTACCTTTTATAATATACCGCACATTGGGATAGTTTGAATTACATCTTTTTTTTGATAACCCAAAATTCAATTCACTGAGGGGCCCCCAAAATTTTGTATGTTTCCCTTTTTTAAAAATTTCACCCCTAAAACAGGGGAGGCATGTTTGTTTAAGAACGTTTTTGAAAGAGGATATATTTTTTTGGAAAGTTCAGTTTTAATTTTGTTAGTTTTTACTTGTTTATTAAAAATAGTTCTATATTAAACTTCTATGTAATTTATATATTTGTCCCCCAAATAGCAAGTTCGTTCATCACATATATATTTATTTTAAATTTTTGGAACTAACATTTACAATATCTTTAGTAAGCAAAAAAAAGTAATGGTCCTAGAATAATCTTTTGGGGTACACCTGGGTTATAGTTTTTGAATAATAAAATTCCCCAAAAATACACTGAATGTGCCTATTGCTTGATGGTTTTTAAAAAAGTTGCAGGGGTCACCTCTAATGCCATTAGTTTATTTTACCCCTTTATATACGATGGTTTAAAGATTAAAAGCCCGAAAAGTCGAGAATACCCGACTACATGATGTTTTTTTCCCAAAAGCCTTAGACACTTTTGTGAATTGTATTATTCCTGACTCTGTTGATGAATGCCCAAAACCATGTTGGTTTTAAAGTTTTGATTTTTTTTCTAAGTTAAAAAAATCAAAGGGGGTTGCAATGTTTTTTTCGAAATTTTCCCCTAAAAGCTGGCAATATTGAAATGGGGCGATATTTTTAATGTATTATTATCCCGATTTTATATTGGGAAAATCATTTTGGCCCCTTTTTTAGTCTGTGGGGAAAATTCCCCTGTTTTTAATGAAGATTGTTTTTGGAAATCAAGGGGGTTGACAAAAAGTTGATGTGTGTTTTAGTATTCTTGGTGACACTTCGTAAATTCCCGGATGTGTTAGTTTTAAGGGCTTTTAATACTTTCAGTTTCAGTGGGGCTTGAAAGAGGGAAAAAACTAAGAGCCGGGTAATTTTTTAAATATTGTGATTCCCTCATTATATTTTGCTTCTCATCTCTTTTTTTGGGAAATTATCGTTAAAATTTATTTTACATTTTAGGGGAATGGTTTTAGTTCGATTTTATGTTTCTTTGTTATTTTGGGAATTTTTTCCCAAATATAGAGTTAATAGATTTCCATTTAATTTTGAATTTCCTTGGGGGTCTTCTAATTTTTTTTTTGTAGACTTTTTTTGCGTTCTTTTGAAATTGTTTTCAGCTTTTTTTCTATATTGCTTATATTTTTTCCTTGATGTTAAAGGCCCTTTATTGAGTCCCTCTAGTCTTTGTTTTTTTTAAATTGTTGCTTAATGCTAAGTAATGTATGGGGTTCGTTCCTTTTTTTTTATTTACAGAAAAATTCTTCTTTTTGGAAAAAAGTTTTTGAAAAAAAACTTCGAATTTAAAAAGAAACATTATATGCTTTATTACGACAGTTTTAAAGTAATACGTCGCCCCAAATTTCCTTTTGGGGAGATCGGACCCAAAATTTTTAATCATTGTTTACCATTTTTTATTATATATACTGGGTCCTTGCTTGGGTAAAATAGTTTAAATTTTAGAAACAAATTTTATAAAGACACGATGTCTGTTTTATAGTAATTATTAGAATTTGATTCAATATGTGACCCAAAAATGGTCCAATTTGTGGCGGTTTATCTGTAATTCAGGGAGGTCTTTTTTGATTAGTGGGAAAAAAAGAAAAAGGAAATAACATATTAAAGAAATCAAATACTACCTATGTTTTTTTTACAAATCCAAATTTAAAATCCCCGAAAACGATACTAAAATATTTTGTATCATTAGCTGTACAAAAATTTCATTCAAATTTCTAAAACAATATTTATAATTTCCTCCAGGGGCCTATACACACATATAATAAAATTTTTTTATAATTTCGGGAAAACTCACACCCCAAACTTATAATAAGACTCTACAAAGGGAAAATTCTTTTATTGGTGAATGTGGTCATCAAAAATTTTTTTTCCGGGGCTACACCTACGCCGTAATCATTTTTCCTACACATGGTAAAATTTTGTACCGGGAATTGTTTTTGGAAAGGTATTTCCCGTTGGCGTAATTTTTTCAAAATCCTGTTTTTGCTCGTTAAAAAAAACTGTAAAGGGGGTTTGGGGTTGGCCCAAACAATTTGGGTTTTTAAAAAACAGCAAGGGGTAAGAGTTCCCAAAAAACAAAGCGGGGTTTTTTTTAAAGTCCCCAATTTGTCTAACCGGGGACTTCCCTTTTTAAAAAAATCAAAGGCCCCCCGTGATTTTTTTGAAGGAAACACACAAGACAAAAAATAAAGACACACATCAAGAGTAAACACAGGGGCCCCACCCATGATTATTTGAAATTTTTTTAAAAACCCAACAACCCCCCAAACCCCACCAACCCTCCACCACACCACCACCGCCACCGCCCCAGCCTCCCTCCCCCCATTTGTGTCCCCCAAAAAAGGCGTTCCCCCAAGTTATCCCAGATCTCCCCTACCCAGTGTACCCACCCCCTTTTCCCCAAAAATCAAACACAGACACCCTAACGACCACTAAGGCGATAAAAAAATAAACCCCAACTGCCCATCACAAAAAAAAAACCCCACCCCAAAACAACAACACACAAAACAAAACAACAACAACATCAACCCCAAAACCCCCAACATAAAGCAACAATTTAACCCACTTTTATTTTGGGGGCGAAACTTAGCAAGTTATTTTTTAATTTAAATCCCCTTAAAAAGGTTTTTTTACCCCTTTCCCCTTCTTTTTCCTGGGATGGTTCCCCTCGCCCGATTTTATTTCTCATAAAAATTGTTCTTTTGGTAAAAACAAAAACACGACAGACAACAAATTTCATTTAAAAAGAATGAAATTAAAAAGGGGTTTTTTTGGGGTTTTTTTTTTTTTTTTTTTTTTTTTTTTTTTTTTTTTTCTTTTTTTTTTTTTTTTTTTTTGGGGTTTTTTTTTATTTTTTTTTTTTTTTAGTTTTTTTTTTTTTTTTTTTTCCTTTTTACACCCAAAAAGGGGGGGAAATTAAAGTTCCCGCCATTAACGTAAAATCTATTTACGTCATATCTTTCTGAATATATTCACATAGACGAAAAACATTCGTTTTTTTTATTTTTTTCACCAAGGAAAGCCAATTCATGCACACCAAGTCCCTCCGTGCATTAAAAGTTTGCCCACACGCTTATGATGTGTATAGCTGAAACAGTGCACCTCTGTCTTTGATGATTGGTTGTGAAAAAAACTGGGTTTCTCCACATTCCATACGGGTAATGGTCATGCCCTGGAATGTCTCCCCCTGGTCTATTGCGGTCATTTCGTGATGGAAACTTTTACTCTACTTCCTGTGCTAAGGCATTAGCTCCAGGGTTTCTTTCCCTTGGGAACCCCCTCACTATTTTTTAGGGTTTTCCCTTTCACCTACGTGATATATAACCACACTAACGACTTCCCCTGTAGCAAGGAGTTCGTCAAGCCGCTTCATTTTTTCAAAAACGACCGGGGCACAAAACAAACAAAAAAATCGTAAAGGGAGTGGTGGGGCAATCGGTTGATGCAAAATCCTGAGCTCTACTGAGTGGAGGGGTACGGGACCAAAAATCGCGAGGGAAATGACATTTCAAAACATTGGGCTCTTATAAAAACACTGGGAAAGACCAAGTCGGAAAATCATGACAACACATCCGCACAAGTCTCCTTTGCCAGGGGGTCGGGCTCTTGTGCAAGTAATCAAAGACCTCGGTAATCCTTCATGGAAGACAGGGGCGCCTTCTGGTTTTAGATACCGAGCCCTCCCGACAAGCTGTACAAAAATTTTTTCGGGGGATAGAGAACGGGGTCAGATAAATATACGCTATGTCACTCACGTTTTGAGCAACACACCTTTGGGATACGATTCCCAAAAAAAATTTGGGCCTTGTTACCGGCCCCCACAAGGACTCCATCCAAAGTGACACAGATGAGCATCGCCAAGAGGGCTTGCCTGTTCTCCAGGCTTTACCCCCTGCAAACACGTGCGGTTTTGGAAATTTTTAAAGCAAAAAACCATGCATACCCCGCCAGCCTTGTCTCATTGGGAAAAAACACGGCTTGGTACCAAAGGGGATCTAACCGACGTCTAGAGAACTTTGTACATTGAAGGCGACCGCCAAAAATCGCGTCTCATCTTTAGGAGCTTTCTTCGTCATATCTGAGGCCATGGGAGCGAAAAACCTTTCCCAAACTACGCCCACTAGTGTTCCTGCCGTAATCAAGGGCCCTTGGCAAAAAACCCAAAAGAGTTGCATTATTTGGATTGTATCGCCAGGTGTCTAAAAAATACAAAAGACAAAAACGAGGAAAGGGCGTCAAAAGGGGTGTCCAACATCACTCAATCCCGGAAAATGGCAAAGTTTTTTGAAATGATAACAACAGGACTGAGCTCTTTAATTTTTTTGGGACATCAAATGGGGGAAATCTTTCGACCGAAAGGAAGTGTCTCAAAATGCGGCAAATGTGCTTTGTTTTCGTTTTCTCAGGTTCTCATCGTTGGCACCTTGTACTCACGAAGAGGGTAACCCGGGTTTTTCTGCACGTCATGGATGCAGCAGAGAAGGTTACGCGGCTGCTGCTGCTACAGTGGACCGGATGTCCCATCCGGCTGCTCGACTGTTGTGCAAAATTTGAGAAACGCAAATTGGATAGCGTATGGTACTGGCAAACACCCTTTGATACATCCCAGCTCATCAAAACGCCCAGCTTTGGGTGCATAAAAGGCACGACTCTTCCCCTGTTCCACCATTCACCCGGGTTTTGACACGTCTCTTCCTTTGCTGGGGGGGGCAAGACAACTGCCTTTGACCATGGAATCATTCAATGCTGTTTCTGTATATTTTCGAACTTGTTGCAAGGCCCAAGCTTCAAAGTGTTGTTTTTCGTACTAGACGACTAAAGTTGTAAATTTTCAGAACGAGTTTTTTAAGCTACCGCTGACTCAGCCAGAACTCCTCCCTCGTGCTATCCCCCCAACTCGCAGCGCTTTTGCACACGCAAAAAAGTGCCATTTACCCGGGGGGGACATTTTGGGGGGCAGGCACACTATGACTCAAATGTTCCTCGCCAAGTTTGGGGGTGGAAAAGAAAACTTCAGGGGGGTGGGAGCCATTGTGGACATTGTTGCCAAACAGGGAGGGTCCTGTTCAGAGTTGCTACGGGTGGCGTAAAGGGGTCAGGGGACTCTGCAAAAGTTCAAAGCTGATTGAATGCCGTCACTCTGCAACTGCGCTGGGAATTTGTCAAAATGATAGCCCTTAAATTTTGTTTTTTAAATTGTTCTTCTAAATTTCTTGAATTGTGTGCCCACTCTGAGATTTTTTTTTTGATATTATGTCTATTCAAAATTTTGTTTTTTCTTTTTGTTGAATTCTTTTTTTTCCGCCCCTTTCACATTTAAAAAATATTTTTAATTTCTATTTAGTGTTTTGAATCGATATACATGTATGTGATAAGTATACCCATGGTTAATATTATGGTGTCATATTCTTTGCGTAAGTTGCGATTTTTGTACATTGGGGTTAAATTTTTTCCAACCTTGAAAAATTCCTGCTTTTTCCCATTTTTTTGCGAGCTAAATTTTCATTTTTTTTCGACTTTGATTTGTGTACATGTTTAATCAAAAATATATTTCCCTTGGATTCCTCTACTGAAAACTATAATATCTTTATTTTTCTGGTTTTGTCATTTATTGCCGAAGATTTCTTCATAAATTTTTCAAAATTTAACGGGGGTCATATTGGATTTTGTCATTTCTGGGGGATCAGGGAAAAATTGACTTGGCCCTATATCTGAAATCGTTTTTTGTATATACTAAAACCCTTTAAATATGCCAAATTTTTGGCTTTTACCACAAAGCCACAATCCTCTTAATTTTGGCCCCAAAACCGCCAAAATATCACAGTCACTTCACCTTCAAAAGCCCCGTCGCACCAGCTGCCCACCACCACGCTACCGTCGCGCGCCATCGTCTTGTGGGGGTTTACCACCAACTGAACTTTCACCACCAAGCAAAAGACGCGGTCGTCACCACACCCAAAGGCGTACCATCACGGTCGGGAAGGGTCGACTCGTTCTCTACTCTTCTATATTACCCAAGGGTCTTAATAACAGCAATAAAAAACGGACCAGGCCCCAAAAATTTATTCATGTGAACGACGGAAAAGGTTTTTACATCATGAATTTTAAATTGACCCCAAAATTAAATTTTAGCATTGCTGCCGGAGCGCAGCCGGGTTTTTTAAACCCTTAAAAAAAAATAAGGGTTAAAAATACATTTTTTTATGCAAAAAAGGGGGAAGGGTGGCAAGGGCTCAAATTTTTCAAAAGTCCCCCCGACACAATGCACAAAGACAGCAAATTTTGGTGGGGGTTTGCCCCCGCGCAAGCCCCCCCCCTGGGGCAAAAATGACATTTATTCATCGAAAGCTGCAAGCTGCAAATTTTCGATTCCCCGACAGTGTCCAGTGAAGGAGAAGAAGAGTGAAGATACTGGTTAACTCTTGCATTAGGAAAATGGACAGAATCAGGATGATAAAAGTAGAAAGTTTTAAGCAGCGAGACCGTGGGAGGGGGAAAGGCATGCAGTTAGCAAGTTCAGAAGAGCAGTGAGCATGAAATTAACGGTAAAAGATAGCAGGAAAAGCAACATTGCGGCGGTGATTTAAAGATTGAAGACAGTCAGTCAGAGGAGGGGATTTGATAAGACAAAAAGCTTCTTACTCAACTCTATTTAGGAGAGCTGTATGAGTGGACCCCCCCCAAAAAAAACCATGAGAAGCATACGCCATACATGGGTGGATAAGGCCCCTGTACAGAGCAAGCAACTGGGAGGGAGCGAAAAATGGACGCAGACTCCATAAGACACCTAACTTCATAAAAACTGTTTTAGCATGAGATGCGATGTGAGGCTTCCAGTTCAGATTTTTAGTAAAGGATAGTCCCTAGAATGTTTTTGTAGAAGGAGACAGTTGAGTGTCGTTGAAGCAGAGGGAGATTTGTCTGGAAAGTAATGTCGAGTTGATAGGTGAAGAAGTTGGGTTTTTGAGGCATTGAACAAAACAAGGTTGGCCCCAATCAGAAATTATAGAAAGATCAGAAGTTAGGCGCTCTGTGGCATCTCTTCGTGAATAACTTAGTTCCTGCTGAGTTGGTTGTTTAATGAATGACGTCGAAAAATGCAGGGTAGAATCATCAGCGTAGGAGTGGATAGGGCATTGAGTTAGACTTAGAGATCATTAATGAATAAATGAAAAATAGAAAGAGAGTGGTGATAGGACAAAACCTTGAGGAACACCACTATTGATATAATTAGGAGTAGAACAATGACCGTCTACTGTAGCTGCAATATAACGGTTAGAAAGGAAACTTAAAATGAAGGTGCAGAGATAATGATAGAATGATTATATATATATATATATATAAATATATATATATATATATATATATATATATATATATATATATATATATATATATTATATATATATATATATATATATTATATATATAATATATATATATATATATAAAATATACTATATATATATTATAATATATATTATTATATTATAATTAAATACCTATATTAATTTTTTATATATTTACCTATATATAAAATTTATATATTATTATAATAATATTTATATTATAATTTATATTATATTTAATATATTAAAATTTAAATTATATATATATATTATATAATATATAATAATATATATTTTTATATATTATATTAAATTATATATATTTATATTTAATATTATATTTTATATATATTTATTATATATTATTATATATATATATATTATTTATATATTTTATATTTAATTTTATTTTTAAAATTTTTTTAAAAATTTAATTTTTTTTATATTTTAAAAAATTTATAATAAATTATTTTTAATTATATATATTTTTATTATTTTTAATATATATAATTTTTTTTTTTTTATATATTATAATATTTTTATATAATTATATTTTATTTAAATAATTTATTATTAATCATATATTATATTTATTTTTATTTATTTTATATATATATATTATATATTATATATATATTAAATATTTTATATATATATATAATATTTTTTTCTTTATTTTTATTTTTTTATTTTTTTTATTTATATATATTTATTTTTTTTTTATATTGCCAAAACCTGTCCCTGTTCTTTGCGACTACCCAACGGTCGACCCCTTCCCACGACCCAACGATCCCTTCCGGTGGGGGCCCAAACCCGGCAGCTTGACCCCCCCCAAAACGAAGCACCCCGGGGTCTCATTCTATACAACTAAGCCACCGGGCTTTAAAACCCGGGGTTTTATATATTGCACTCTGCCCAAGGGAAAAAAATTTTAACCCGCGGGTCCCCAATCTCGAAGCACTGGGATTTCTTCACTCTCCTGAGGATCGTTTTGTAGCGGGACCTTTCTCACTACTTCTCGTCCCTGTATTGTAGTTGACATTGTGATGCTCGGGAAAATATACTCTAT
>JACEEZ010011967.1:0-23458 GCA_016584305.1 Chionoecetes opilio | reverse complement strand
TTTTTTTTCGTGAATAACGACACTTTTTTCTGGGTGTTTTGATGTTTAGAATTACTGCTAACCTTTTCTGCGCAAATCATATCTATCCGCCCAGCCCACCCCTATTATTTTAGTATATATATAGCCCACACCTATTATAATAAAATATATATATACAAGGTATTATAACCCTAAATACATATACGTCTAAAATTAAATATATAACCAAAATTAACCATTTTTGTTATGGTGAGGAGAAAATTGCGGGCTAAGACGCCCCAAAACCCTGCTTATTTTTACACTCGCTGCACTGTTTGGGCGGAGCGAACTTTGCTTCCGAAAATGTCACCTAGCCAAGAGGGTCTTAGCCCCCTAAGATGGTCTTAGTAGTGTTCCAAAATGCCGCCCCGGACTGATAAAACAACGGGGGGCAACCGCGGGGCAAAGAAGTGGCCCATACGGTATAGGAGATAGATGGTGAAGAATGTTGGGCGGCCCACGTGGCGATGAGAGCCCAAAAAGAGTGTGCGGTTAGCCGAGTGGCAAGGGAGGGGGTTTTTGTGAAGGAGGGGGGGAGCAGGTGAATGGTTACGGGAAAGGAAGGGTGAAAAATGCAGGGAGGGGGGGGGAACAGCCTTGGGAGGGTTGGGCCCCCCGAGCAGACGGGGGGGCAAGGGAGGGAGTGCCTTAAGGTATAAAGAAGGCGGAAGAAAGTACGAGGGCTGTGGGGGGAATATGGGGCGACCTGGGGAAAAGCAGGGTATGAGGAAAGGGGACGCGACAAAACAAGCAAATAAAGAGGAGGTTGTAAAAATAAAAGGGGGAGTCCCAGTAAGGATAGGGACTAGGGAGTAAAGCTTATAGACCGGGGACGGTGCACTGAAAGGGGTCTTGAGGGAGACAAAGGCACCTAAACTGGGAAGGAGAGAGGCGGGTGCGGGAGAATGCTTGAGTGGATACGCGCGACTAGAGACGCAAGTTGAGGGAAAAGAGGGGACAAATGCGAATGAGTGACTGTGCAACAAAAAGGAAAGTGAGGTTGGGGTGTGTGAATGTTAGAGGATGGGAAAGTTGAAAAAATGGGAAAACCCCAGCGAGAAAATGAATGAAAGGAACATTGAGTAGTTGGGTGACAGAAAAAAAAAAATGAGAGAAAGAATTGAACTTAGATCTGAGACTTACAGTATGATCGGCAAGGGCAGAAGTAAGCAGCAGAAAAAGGGTGGCGGAGTGGGAGTACTTGTGAGGCAGGAAGCAGGTATAGATGTAGAGGAGCTAGATGTAGTGTGTTGCCTGTATTTTGTGGGTTTCGAAAAGGTCTTTAAAACTTATTGTATCTTATGACCGATACAAAAAATAATCCCACCGCAAAACTACCAGTGTGTTGCTGGTAACTCCTATGGGGAGTTTATAACTGGTCAACGTTACTTGAATGATATTAATTGATTATGATTTATCATTTGATTACAACTTGAATGGAGGATTTAACTTAGTCTTATGACTTCACTATGTGATTATAGTTTGACCACTTCTCACTGCGGAGAGTACTGAAATGGGGGATGTATTTAAGGGGAAAGGTTGATTGATTGATTTTAGTTTTAAGGCGCCGCAACTGCGGGGTTATTGACGCCTGCCTACAGAAGGTACATGTAAAGTAAAACTAAAAAACAAATTTTAGGATAGAATAAAAATATTTAAAATAACGAAATACATAAAAGAATAAGAGTACATGTACATTAAAAACAATAATAAGTTAATATTAAAAACATCATAACTTTTTGAGAAGGCCAGCCTTCTCAATAAATGTATGGACTTCGTGTCCCGGAGAGAAACACCTCTCTCCCAATGCCAGGGAGAGACGGTAAGCACCGTCCGACCCGCGACACCGGGACAAAAATTGCACACGTAGGTCCCCAAGACTGGGACACTCGACCAGCAAGTGCCGCACAGTTAAGGGGACCAAACAATCATCACAGTAAGGAGGGTGGCCCCCCTCCATGAGGAACCCATGAGTATATAGAGTGTGACCAATACGCAATCGTGTAGTTCTCTGGGTTACTCCCTGGGCACGTTTGAATAATATTAATATTAGATTTATCTTGGTAGTCGTGATTGATACGTGGAATTATACCGAGTAAGGCTGACTCTTTTGGAAGTGTGGGGAATTACTGTCCTAACACAGAATAATCACCTGGGGTTTTATAATAAACACAAGAACTATATTTGAAAACATCATCCTATTTATTCATACTGAAATAGTATGTCTCTTGCTTGAGATCACATACAACATATAAGGGTTAAACCAACACCGGAAAAACTCTAATCGGATGTAAGAAAAAAACTTTACAATCTGATACGGGAAGCTCTCCCTATCTGATGAAAGGAAGCTCTTATGAGCATAACCCTCCTCACTGAATCCTATTTAATGAATTATCCTTCACTTAAGTAACATACCGCTGAATATTTATAATTACACATGGAAGATATATATATATAGGGGAGAAAATGTGAGAGTAATGAGTTGTTTTGTGGATTCCACAAGACCATGGGGTTTGAAGAGGAAAAGGAGCGAGTCACTCCCGTCGAAGCCTCTCCCTGGAGGAAGGATGTGTTGAGACTCATTAAATAATACTTATAAGGATGGGCAGGCCCCTTTACGTTAGCGAAACTTAAAGGGTCGATACCCATGTTTGAAAATATAGATAACAATATGATAACAAGGAAAGGGGGGGGGAAACAGGAGCGGAATTTGTTACATCTTACCTGGAGGAAGGAAATGTGTTGAGACTGGCGTCTCACGGAGTCATGGCCCTCGGCAATAAAAGGGGAGTTGTATGAATGGTTCGACGTGACCTCAAATGAAGAGCTTATAATCCCGAACTAACTATTTAAATAATGAAACTCGCGTACCTAAGAAAAGGTTTGCCATAATACAGACCTGTTACTTTGATATAGAAGAATTTAATATTTTTTAATCAAATACCCAAGAAGGGTGTTTACTTTTAATGCAACAGTCCGAACGCGTTTTCAGAGTAAGAGGGTATGGAAGTGTTTCATAGAAATTTGGTAGACTTTTCAATTTAGCGCATAACTTTACTAAACACATCCATGTATGAACATGATCGAAAAACGAGGGGGATTATTTTGAAAGACTTTAAGAATCTAGGAGTGTTCCTCGATCTGATCAGATAGCTGGGGAAAGATGAAAAGATTTGAACCCATTAGTTATAAATGATCGCGGAATAATTATCCCACGAATTTTGACTCGCACACGGCATGTCGGGGGGGGGAGTGGGAAAGGGAAGAAATGGGGGGGAATGAACGAAAGAAGATAAACAAAATGGCGCGTAGGAAGGAAAAAAGATGAGAAAAATGGCGGTGTAGAAGAAAGGCGATGAGCCCACCCGTGAAACTAAAAAAATGAATGCTTACAAGACTAACTCGGGAATTATATGATAATAATTGCTCATACTATCTTCTCCGAATAATGGGCATTACATAGGAGGGGGTGAATGGGTGAGGATATTATGGCAGTACGTCTGGATATAAGGTGCGAAAGGGAAAAGAGAAAGGACCTTGGTGATAGTGTGTTACATGACAGTGGAAGGAACAGGAGCGAGACCCCGAGAATGAAAGGAAGTATAGAATTGTGCAAAGGTTGTAGAACAGAATAGAATTTGGGAAAATGTGATTGTGAGGGGAGACACGAAGGGTCACATTGGTGTGTTGGGAAAGGGGAAAGTAAATGGAAATGGCCAATTGTTTGCTTGACTTTGCAGAGGAGAATGAATTAGAAATTTGAATGTGACCCTGGCTGAAGGAAGAGTGCCCTGAGTGGAAGGGAGAAGAATCTGCCTTTGGGACTTTATGTTAGTGAACCGGAAGGCTAGAGAACGGTGAGAAGTATGTGGGTGGATGAGGAAAGGACAACGACGTAGCGAGTGACCATAAACGTCATGGTAATGGAGTATGAGAGTTTGAAGGAAAAAAGAGGAACGTGAAAGAGGAGAGGAATGGACGTTGGAAACTAAGAGATGCAGACTGGGATTATTTCAGAGAAGTGGTGAGTAATGAGGACTGGACGCTGGAGAGAAGGGTTTTGGGGGCTGAGAGAGGTGTGGATGAGATGAATGGGGAGTTGTAAAGAAGCTTAACAAAGTGGCATAAGAGAGCTAGGCAGAACAAGAAAGAGAGCAAATGGGCAGGACAAGAAAGAGTGGTGGAACAATGAGATCGACAAGGCGGGAAAGAAAGGAAAGAGTCAAATAGGAAGTGTAGGAGTCTGGGGAAAGAATAGGTCAACAGTGAAGCTGAAAGAAAAGAGTATAAAAGGGGCATGGAAGAGTATAAGAGTAAGCAAAAGGAGGTGAAATGCTTGGTGAGGAAGGCAAGAGTGAATGAAGAGAGAAAAAGTGATCAGAGAACTTAGGGAAAAAGGTGAGGAAGGAGGTAGGGAATGGTATAAGTTCTTGATAGGAGAAGAGGGGTAAGCATACAGGAAATGTAAAAAAAACTAGTGGTGAATGGCAGGTCACTAAGGGAGAAAAAGGAAATGGCCAGAGCTGTAGAAGGACTTCGGGAAAAGGGAATTGGAGGTGTGAATGAGCCTGATAGTGACTTAGGGAAGTCACCTTAGGGAGGAAAATAGAGGAAATGATGGAGAAGAAATTAAAATGGATGAGATTGAAGGGTATGAAAGAAACTGAAAAATGGAAAGGCCCCTGGAATGGACGGTATCCCGAATGAATTGTTTAGAGAGGGAGGTGAGGGAGTATTGAGGAATGCATGAGTTTTTTTGGACATATATGGAGAGAGGAAAAGGTGCCTGGTGCCTGGGATGACAGTAGAGTGACCCTCAATACATAAGGGAGGACACAAAAGTAGGAAGGAGATTAAGAATTACAGGCCAATAGCGGTTTTGTGACCGGTATGTAAGATTTCTGTGGTGTACTGAATGAAAGACTAGGTGAAGTTGTGGAAAGAAATAGGGGATGGTGAAGAGCAGAATGGATTCAGAAAAGACAGGAGAGGTGAGAAAATATGTTTGAGTGAATGAAGTGATTGAGAGAACAAGGAAGGAGGGAAGAAAGAAATATCTAGCCTTCTAGATATTGAGAAAGCGTATGACAGAGTGGATAGGAGAATGCTATGTAAGGTATTGGAGACGATTGGCATGAGTGAGAAGGTTGTTAAAATAAAAAAGCAGTATGTATGAGAACCCCACAGGCCCCAAATTCAGTAGGGTGACCTCGAGGGCTGGATGGGTGAATAGTAAGAGAGGAGTAAGACAGGGCTGTGTCCTTTCTCCTCTACTTTTTGGATTATATGTGAGGGAAATGGCAGTGAGAGTGAAGCGTACAGGTCTGGGTGTGAAAATTGGGGATGAAGTGTTGAGTGTACTGATGTATGCAGATGATGTGGTGATCTTAGTGAAAACCACAATGAGCTACAAGAGATGCTGAATGCTGTGACTGAGTATGGAAGGGACTTCAACGTTAGGCTCAGTAAGGGGAAGAGTCAAGTGTTGGTGGTGAATGGGGGTGACTCTGATGATGACAGGATTTGGAGGTGGGTGGGAATGAAAATAAAGAGAACGAAAGAGTTTCAAGTATTGGGTATTTGGTTGGATGATAAAGGGTGTGAGAAAAACTAAACATGAGAGGATAGCTAGAGCCAACCAATGGGTTGGAAGGCTAGGCAGTGTGGCAAGATGTCGGGCCAACAAGTATGAAGTGGTGAGGGGGAATATGGAAGGTGGGCAGTCCCTAGCAAATTTTGTATGGCCTGGAAACATGGTTGTGTCTAGGAAGGAGTTTGGACAGATTGGAAGTAACACAGAACAAAGCAGGCAGAATAGCATTAGGAGCCAATAGGTATGTGGTAGTGGAAGCGATTAGAGGAGACATGGGATGGAGCACGTTCAGAGAGAGGATAGCAAAGGCAGGACTGAGGTACAGAGCTAGACTGCAACGAATGGATGACAGCAAAATGGCAAGCAAGGTTTGGGACGGAATATGTATGGAAGTGGATGAAAGACTCAGTAAAAGTGGGAAAAATGGACAGGTGAACTGGGAATGTTTGTGACAGGAGTGATGAGACATGGGAGTATATGGCTGTTTTGCAAAAAAGGGAAAAAAATGGAGAGGGGAAGAGAAAGGGAAAGAAGAATGGCTGAGGGAAATGAGTGAGAAATCACACTGGAATGGTACAGGAGAAAGGACCAGCCACGGAATGAAAGGTTCTATGATGGTGGGGTATGGAGGGGACCTACTCTTCAGAGCCAGGACAAAGTCGTGGAGGTAAATAGTCGTATGTACAGATGGAAGAATGATGGCAGCAAGGTGTGTGTGATGTGTGTGACAGGAGTGGATGAAACCCTGGAGCACTTGATGCTGGAATGTGAACGGTTATGAGTATGCTAGAACAAAGATGTTTGGGGGTAGGGTAGGAGAGGTCGGAGTGGAAGAATGGCGAGAGTGAGAGACAGGAGAGTGGAGATGGAGTACCTGCTGGGGTTGTGGCTGAGTGGAGGAGTGACAGTCGTGTGATTGAGAGTTTAAAAGAATTCTTGGAGAACTCTTGGAGAGCACGTAGGAGAGAGCATGAGAGGCAGGGGGCCCTCAGTGATGGGGGACCCCGTATGAATGTGATAGAGAGAGAGGAAGGAGGGGAAAAGAAATCCCTAGTTTTGCTTCCCCCTTTTGCTTCTCTCCCAACAGATTACGTGTGTGGGAGAACGCCGGAACCAAGGCTTCACTGACAGCATCTGCTGGGTGACTCCCAAATCAAGATCAAGATCAAACTTCTGTAAACAAGAGTTATCTACTGTTGTGTATCCCTGAATATCTGCTTTATCATAATGGCGTGAGTATAATGCATGGTTCACCCAAAAACTACTGCTGCCTCGGGAATCCATTGATGGCGTTGATAATGGCGGCAAGAGGGAAATAAGGGAGATAATGGAGGAAGAAATAGGACGGGTGGAGGCGGCCGCTTATTTGGGGAGGAATAATGGTGCAATATTTACCACAGAAATATTGCATTATATTGCCCGTGTGTGTGACTTGGGTTATTACAAGTGTCCGGGGGTGGGTTTGTGATGCTATAATTCGTAATATTTGGCGGCTGGCGACATTATTGCAGCTGGCGACTAAATGTTATCTACGGTAAAGGTACGGCGGCGCCAAAAATCCAGGTGGCGCAATGTTGTGGGTTTATTACACTGGCCTAGTCGGCGTCCTGTCAGTTCGTACACAAGTTGTTTCGTACACCAAATAGATTCGTACACCAAAAAGTCGTTTCGACCCCAGTAGATTCGTACACACAAAAAATTGTTTCGTACACCAAAAACTCGTTTCGGTAATAATGGACGAGAGTTTTTGCGGTCCTGTTCAGAGACAACAACTATTTTTCTTGGCCTACAATGGTGCTTGTTCTAATGGTGCTTGTTTTATTTGTGCAAACCAAAAAAAATATATGGAAAAAAAAAAATTAAACCTAACCTAACCTTAAAGGTTTTAAAGAAATCTAACCTTACCCACAAAATATAATTTTTTTTTTTTTTTTTTTTTTTGTCAAAGTGCTACACCTTTAAAAAAGTTTGTACCAAAAAAAAAATGTTTGTCCGAAAACGCTCACCCCTTAAAACCTGTTTCGTACACCAAAAAGCGTTTTTTTTAAAACAAGTGGTTGTTACCAAAAATTTTTTCTTTCCCAAAAAGTCGTTCTACACTTTTTTTGTACACAAAAAATTGAAAAAAATTCAAACCCCAAAAAGGGTTTTTTAAAGAATTCGTTAACCAAAATTTTGTCAAGTAGTTTCTACCCCAAAAAAGTTTGTAACCAAAAAAATTTTGGTTTCGAACCCAAAAGGTTTTAAACCCGTTCGTACCCCAAAATCTTTCGTACCCCAGTGATTGAAACCCCAAAGTTTTCGTACAAAATTTTAACCAAAAAGTGTCGAACCCAAAGTTCGTACAAAAAAAAGTGTCGTACCCCAAAAAAGGGTTCGCCCAAAAAGTGTGTACCCCAAATAGATTCGAAACCAAAAAGTTTTCGTACACCGTAGATTCGTACACCAAAAAATTTTTCGTACCCCAAAAGTTTTTTTCGTACACCAAAAAGGGTTTTGAAACCAAAAAATTGTTTCCCCCAAAAAATCTTTGGGTACCCCAGTAGATTCGTACCCCAAAAAAGTTTCGTACACAGTAGATTCGTACACAAAAAAAATGTTTCTACCCCAAAAGGGTTTCGTACCCAAAGTTTGTACCCCAAAAAAGGTTTTTCACCAAAAAGGTTTTTCGTACACCAAAGTTTTCTCACCAAAAAGTGTTTCGTACCCCAAAAAGTTTTCGTACACAAAAAATTTTTCGAAACCCCAAAAAATGTTTCGCCCAAAAAAAAGTTTTGTACACAAAAAAAGTGTTTTGTCCCCAGTAGATTCCCCCCCCCCAAAAAGTTTTTTATACACCAAAAAAAAAAAGTGTTTTTAACAAAAGATTGTACCCCAAAAAAGGTTTTTACACCAAATTTTGTACCCCAAAAAAGGGGTTCGTACCCCAAAAAGTTTTTGTACCCCCAAAGGGTTTTCGTAACAAAAAATGTTTCGTACACAAAAAAGGGGTTTTTCGTACCCAAAAAGTTTTTTAACCCCAAAAAGGGGGTTTTTACCTTAAAAAAAGTGTTTTACACCAATAGTTCTCACCCAAAAAATTTTTTTTCGAAACACAAAAAGTGTCGTAAAAAATAGTTTCGTAACCCCCAAAAAAGGGTTTGCCCCCCAGTAAAGATTCGACACCAAAAGTTTTTTCGTACCCCAAAGTTCGTACACCAAAAGGTTTTTCTACACCAAAGTTCGTACACAAAAAGTTTTTGTCCCCCAATAGATTCGTACCAAAAAGTTTTTCGTACACCAAAAGTTTTTCGACCCCAAAGTTTTGTCCCCCCCCAAAACGTTTTCCCCCCAAAAGGTTTTTACCCATAGGTTCAACCCCAAAAACGTTTCGTACACCAAAAGTGTTTCTACCCAAAAAGATTGTACCCCAAAAAAATTTGTTTGTACACCATGTTTTGTACACCAAAAAGTTTTCGTACACCAAAAAGTGTTTCGTACCCCAAAAAGGGTTTTTGTCCCCAAAAATTTCGTTTTTTGTACCCAAAAGTGTTTTTTACACCAGTAGATTCTACCAAAAAAGGTTTCGTACCCCCAAAAAAGTTTTTGTACCCAGTATTTTCGTACAACAAAAAGTTTTTGTACCCCATAATTTTGTAAAACAAAAAGGGTTTCGTACACCATTTGTTCGAAATCCAAAAAGTTTTTCGTACCCCAAAGTTTCGCCACCAAAAAAAAGGTTTCGTACACCAGTAGATTGTACTCCAAAAAGTGTTTCGTCACAAAGTTCGTACCCCAGATTCGTACACCAAAAGTGTCTTTACACCAGTAGATTTACACCAAAAAGTTTTTCGTACACCATAGATTCGACCCAATAGATTCGTCACCAAAAAGTGTTTCGTACACCAGTGATTCCCCTACACAATAGTTTCGACAAAAAAGTTTTTTACACCAAGATTCGTAACCAAAAAGTTTTTTCGTACACCAGTGGGGTTTCGTACAAAAAAAAAAGTGTTCTTTAACCCAATAGATTCGTACACAAAAATTTTGACCGTAGATTGACCCAAAAAGTGTTTCGTACACCAAAAAAAATTTCGTACACCAAAAAGTTTTTCGAAACAAAAAATGTTTCGAAACCCCAAAAGGGTTGTACACCATTAGTCTCACCAAAAATTTTTTTTCGTACCCAATGATTCGTACACCAAAAAAATTTTTGTAACCAAAAAGTGTTTCGTACCCCAATAGATTCGTACCCCAAAAAACGTTTTTACCATGATTCGTTAAAAAACCAAAAGTGTTTGTACCCAAAAAGTTTTTGTAAACCAATAGATTGACACCAAAAAATCTTTTTTGTACACCAGAAAGTTTCGTACAAAAAAAATTTTTCGTACCCCAAAAAAGTGTTTCGTACACCATAGTTTTGTACAAAACAAAATGTTTGTCCCCAGTAGATTCGTACAACAAAAAAAAAAAAGTGTTTCGTCACCCAGTAGATTCGTAAAAAAAAAAGTTTTTGTACCCCAGTGATTCGTCCCAAAAAAACCCCCCCCCCCAAAAAGTTTTTCGTACCCAGTAGTTGTACAAAAAAAAGTTTTTTGTAACCAGTAGTTCTACAAAAAAAGTGTTTCGTACACCCAGAAATTTCGTACAACAAAAAGTGTTCGTACACCGTAAATTCGTACAACAAAAGTGTTTCGTACACCAGTAGTTGTACAACAAAAAGTGTTTCGTACCCCAATTAATTCGTACAACAAAAAGTGTTTCGTACACCTAATTCGACAACAAAAAGTTTTTCGAAAAACCCATAGATTCGTAAAACAAAAAGTGTTTCGTACCCATAGTTCGTACAACAAAAAGTTTTTTCGTACACCAGAGATTCGTACAACAAAAAGGTTTGTACACATAGTTTCCAACAACAAAAAGTGTTTCGTACACCAAAAAAATTTTTTCGTACACCATAAATTTTTCGTAACCAAAAATTTTCGTCCCTGTTCGTACACCTAAGTTTCTTTTTTCACCAAAAAGTGTTTGACCCCAGTAGATTCGAACCAAAACGTAGTTTCGTACACCAAAAAGGTTTTTCGTGTCTATTGAAACCTTTTATTCTTTTTTTTTTCGTACACGCAGCTAAAGAGTTAAAAAGACTACTAAGTTACAAACACACCGGTATGTACGAAAATCCCAAAAAATCAGGTACAAACAACTCACAAAACATGGGTACGAAACCTTGTGACAAACTCCCAGTAACCCATGTCGCAGCGGCCAAAGCGGCGGTGGGTGGCGGCGCCGGGGGTCTCAGTGGTGAAACATTTACTTTTCCCTTACGTTGTCCCAAAGAGTGGAGATCTCTTTTGGCCAAAATGGACGGGACTGCGCGGTCTTTTTCTGAGACACGACAATGTTTTCATGGCCAAAATTTTTGCTTTTTCGATAGAAAATTTTTTTTTTTTCCCGGAAACTTTTAAAAAAAGTTTTCTATATATTATTACCCCGCCAACCCTGGGGTCGCCGGTCCCTGCTAAAATGTGTCTCCATCAGACAAAACCTAAAACTTGTCAGGAAAATATCATGTCTCAGAAACCAGGAAGTGACGGAAGGGTCCCCCAACAAGTGTGCCCCCCCCCGCCCCGCTTTCCCCCAGCCGCCGAGGGGTCCGCCCCGCCCCAGGATTAGTCCCCTAACCTCCCCTTTTAAAGGAGGGGCCTTGGGATAAAGGACGAGAACTGCGCGCTCGCTACCTCCGCCACACTTAGGTTTTCTATATTCTTATAGCCTCTTTTAAAAATCCCCAAAGACTCTGCACTAAACCCCCCTGATAGCCATTCCAACATCTAAACCCCCCTTGTAAAAAAAATTTTTTTCCCTTTTGTGTTTAAATACTGTTACCAGGGGAATCCTTTTCTTCCGTAAAATGCAAGAACAAATCCCCAACCCTTGCACTTTCTCCCGAAATCTTCCCCCCAAAACCCCCAACCTCGGGAGCGGGCAAACCCAACCCCGGGGAGCTGGCCGACAACCCCCAACCCCCGGGGGGCTGGGGGAAAAACCCGCAACTCGGGGAGCTGGGGGGACAACCCAGCAACCTCGGGGAGTGGGCGACAACCCAGCACCCCGGGGAGCTGGCAAAAACCCCGCAACCTCGGGGAGTGGGAACACCCCGCAACCCCGGGGACTGGGGAATAACCCGCAACCCCGGGGAGCTGGGGAAAAAACCCCGCAACCTCGGGGACTGGGCAACAACCCCGAACCCCGGGGGGGTGGGCAATAACCAGCAACCTCGGGGAGCGGGCAAAAAACCCCGCAACCCGGGGAGCTGGGCGACAACCCCCGCAACCTCGGGGGGCGGGCGACAACCCAGAACCCGGGGAGCTGGGCGACAACCCCGCAACCCCGGGGAGCTGGCGACAACCCAGCAACCTCGGGGAGCGGGCGACAACCCCGCAAAATCGGGGACGGGCGACAACCCGGGAACTGGGGGGGGCGACAACCCCGCAACCTCGGGGGCTGGGGGGACAAAACCGCAACTGGGGGGGCTGGGGGAAAAACCCAGCAACCTCGGGGGGCGGGGGCAACCCCGGGAAACCCCGGGGAGTGGGGGACAAACCCCGGGAACCCCGGGAGTGGGCGACAACCCCCGGAACCTCGGGGAGCTGGGCGACAAAACCGCAACCCCGGGGGGTGGGGGGACACCCGGCAATCTGGGGAGTGGGCGACAAACCCCGCAACCTCGGGGGAGCTGGGGGACAACCCGCAACCTCGGGGAGCGGGCGACAACCAGCAACCCGGGGGGCTGGGCGAAAACCGCAACCCCGGGGGGCTGGGCACAACCCCCGCAACCTCGGGAGCTGGGCGAAACCCAGCAACCTGGGGGGGGCGACAACCCGGGAAACTCGGGGAGCTGGGCGGGCAAACCCCCAACCTCGGGGAGCGGGCGAAAAACCCCAACCTCGGGGGTTGGGCCCACAACCCGCAACCTCGGGGAGCTGGGCGACAACCCGGCAAACCCCCCGGGGGGCTGGCCGAAAACCCCGGCCAAATCGGGGGGCTGGCCGACAAACCCCCGGGAACCCGGGGCGGGGGGACAACCCAGCAACCCCCGGGGGCTGGGCGACAGCCCCGCAACCTCGGGGGGGTGGCCGACAAACCCCGCAAAACCCCGGGGGGGTGGCCACAACCCAGAACCTCGGGGGGTGGGCCGGGCAACCCCCAACCCCGGGGAGCGGGCCGACAACCCCGCAAACCCCCGGGGCTGGGCGACAACCCGGCAACCCCGGGAGTGGGCGACAACCAGCAACCTCGGGGAGCGGGGGACAACCCAGAAAAACCCCGGGGAGGGGCAACAACCCGCAACCCGGGGGCTGGGCGACAACCCGGAACCTCGGGGGGCTGGGCGACAACCCGCAACCTCGGGGGGCTGGGGGAAACCCCCAACCTGGGGGGTGGGCGAAAAACCCCGCAACCTCGGGGAGCTGGGCGAAAAAACGCAACTCGGGGAGGGGGGGCAAAACACAGCAACCTCGGGGAGTGGCCGACAACCCAGCAACCCCCGGGGGAGCTGGCGACAACCAGCAAATCGGGAGCTGGGCGACAACCCCCGCAAAACCCCGGGGAGTGGGGCCCACAAACCCCGCAACCTCGGGGAGCGGGCGACAACCCAGCAACCTCGGGGACTGGGCGACAACCCCCGCAACCCCCGGGGAGCTGGGCAACAAACCCCGCAACCCCGGGGGGGGCGACAACCCGGGAACCTCGGGGAGCTGGGCGAAAAACCCCGCAACCTCGGGGAGTGGGCAAAAAACCCCCAACCCCGGGGAGCTGGGCGACAACCCGGGACCTCGGGGAGCTGGGGGCAACCCCCGGGAACCTCGGGAGCGGCCGGGAAACCCCGCAACCTCGGGGAGCGGGGGACAACCCCCCGCAACCTCGGGGGAGCTGGGCAACAACCCGCAACCTTTGGGGGGCTGGGCAACAACCCCGCAAACCCCGGGGGGGGAAAAAAACCCCAACCCGGGGGGCTGGGCAACAACCCCCCAACCCCGGGGAGCTGGGCAAAAAAACCCGCAAAACCCCGGGGAGCTGGGCAACAACCCAGCAAAACCCGGGAGTGGGCGACAACCCGGCAACCTCGGGGAGCTGGGGGACAACCCCCCCAACCTGGGGAGCTGGGGCGACAAACCCGCAACCTCGGGGGGGCTGGGGGAAACCCAGAAAACCCGGGGGAGCTGGGCGAAACCCAGAACCTGGGGATGCCGAAAAACCCGCAACCTCGGGGCTGGCCGAAACCCGCAACCTCGGGGACTGGCCGACAACCAGCAACCTCGGGGAGTGGGGGACAACCCGCAACCTCGGGGAGCTGGCCGACAACCCAGCAAACCCGGGGAGCGGGCAAAACCCAGCAACCCGGGGGTGGGCGACAACCCGGCAAACCCCGGGAGTGGGCGACAACCCCAAACCCGGGGGGCTGGGCGACAACCCAGCAAAAACCGGGGGGCTGGGCCCAAAACCCCCAACCTCGGGGGGCTGGCCGACAACCCAGCAAAATCGGGGGGCTGGCCGAAACCCCGCAACCTCGGGAGCTGGCCGACAACCCGGGAACCTCGGGGGGCTGGCCGAAAACCCCCCCAACCTCGGGGAGCTGGCCGACAACCCCCCAACCTCGGGGAGCTGGGGACAACCCAGCAACCTCGGAGAGCTGGGGGACAACCCCGCAAACCTCGGGAGCTGGGCAAAAAAAACCAGCAACCTCGGGAGCTGGCGACAACCAGCAACTCGGGGGGCTGGCCGACAACCCAGCAACTCGGGGGGTGGCCGACAGCCCAGCAAAACCTCGGGGAGCTGGGCAAACCCAGCAACCTCGGGGAGCTGGGCGACCCGGCAACCTCGGGGGGGCTGGGCGCAAACCCCGCAAAAATCGGGGGGGCTGGGCGACAACCCAGCAACCCCGGGGGCGGGCCCACAAACCCCCCCAACCTCGGGGAGCTGGGCGAAGCCCCGCAACCTCGGGGAGTGGGCACAACCCGGCAACCCGGGGAGCTGGGCGAAACCCAGCAACCCCGGGGAGTGGCGACAACCCCGGGAAACCCCCCCGGGGGGCTGGGGCGACAAAAACCCGAACCTCGGGGAGTGGGGGCAAACCCGGCAACCCTCGGGGGGGGGGCGACAACCCCAACCCCGGGGGGCTGGGCGCAACCCGGAACCTCGGGGAGCTGGGCGACAAAAACCGGCAACCTCGGGGAGCGGCCGAAAACCCCCGCAACCTCGGGGACTGGGCGACAACCCAGCAACCCCGGGGGGCTGGGCGCAACCCCGGCAACCCGGGGAGCGGGGACAACCCAGCAACCTCGGGGGGCTGGCCGACCCCCGGCAACCTCGGGGAGCTGGGGGCAACCCGGCAACCTCGGGGAGCTGGGGGGCAACCCGGGAAAACCCCGGGGGGGCTGGCCGACAAAAACCCGCAACCTCGGGGAGCGGGCGACAACCCGGCAACCTCGGGGGGCTGGGCGACAACCCAGCAACCTCGGGGGACTGGGCGACAACCCAGCAAACCCCGGGGGGCTGGGGGACAACCCGGCAACCCCCCCGGGGGGTGGCCCACAACCAACAACCTCGGGACTGGGCGACAACCCCCGGAACCTCGGGAGCTGGGGGACAAAACCCCGAACCTCGGGGAGTGGGGGGACAACCCAGCAACCTCGGGGAGCTGGGCGACAACCCCGGAACCTCGGGGACTGGCCGACAACCCAGCAAACCCGGGAGCTGGGCGAAACCCCGGCAAACCCCGGGGATGGGCGAAACCCAGCAACCCCCGGGGACTGGCCCACAACCCGGCAACCTCGGGGAGCTGGGGGAAACCCAGCAACCCCGGGGGGTGGGGGACAAACCCCAACCCCGGGGAGCTGGGGACAACCCACAACCTCGGGGAGCTGGGCGACAACCCACAACCCGGGGGGCTGGCGACAACCCCGCAACCTCGGGGGCCTGGGCGCAAACCCCGCAACCCCGGGGGAGCGGGCAATAACCGCAACCCCGGGGGGCGTTTGACAACCGGGGTTTTGGGTGGCGGAAAACAAAACTCATTATGTTTGCTAAAAAAAATTGTGGGAAATTTCCGATGAACACCGAACTTCCCTTTGGTGAACGAAAATTTTTTTTTGGTGAGTTTTTATGTTGTGAAACCTCTGCCAACCGCTTTTGTCACATTTTTTCAAAAAAAATAGTTGCGTCCACCAAAGGGAAATTCGGTTTTCTCTGGAAAAATGCCATAAGTGGTTAATCCCGGGACAAATCCCCATTCACGCCTGCCCTGTACGTATGGAAAATAGGAATAACCTAAAGTGGGGGTAACGCCCACTGGCCGGGTGGACCCCCCCCCCCCTCCGTTACCCCTCATAGGGGAAGTCAAAGGGTGTTTTTTAAACTAAACCACCCTGGCGTTTAAATCCTAGCCTTGAATGAATCCCAAACCTAAAAAGTTACCTATCCCCAAACCCCCAACGTGAAATTATTTTTTTGTTTTTGTGTTGTGGGAGGTGCAGGCCCTTTGGGCCTGGCCCTGTGAGGCGGGGGGTGTGTTTTTCCCTGGGATGATGAGGGAGCCGGGAGGAGGATGAAAAGGAGGGTGCCAAGTGTGGGGTGAGTGGGGGCGGAAGCAGGGGGGGCCCCGCAGGAAAGGAGCGAGTGTCAGGGGAGGGTGGCTCTCTGGTCCCCACATCACCACTGTTGCAGGGGGCTGAGGCACAGTCCAAACCGGCTGCTGCCCCCCACTGACCCGGCTCGCCCGGGATCCCCCAGGGGGGCCCCCAGGACCCGGTCATCACGGCGGGGGGAGTTTCCTGCGGGGGAGGCGTGGGGGGCCGGGCCAAACAGATGATGGCCCGGGAGCAGCAGGATCAGTCTGCCTCGGGGTGGGGAGGCCGGTTGATGGCAGAATCAAAACCCGGAGGCAGGCAGCTAGCCACAAGGAAAACAGTGAGCGAAGTGCCAGCAGTGTGACAAAAACATTCAAAGCAAAAGTCGCTTAAGACATTTTTTTGGGGCACACAGTAGGTTAAGAATTTTGAAATGTTTAGAGGGGGGAAAAATTTATACAAAGAGTGACCTCACCAAACACACCTGAACACAGTGGTGTTTAAAATTATGAAGTTTTGAGGGGGGAAAAGATCTACTACAAAGAGTGACCTCACCAAAACCCCGGCACACGTGGTTTAAGGGAAATTTGAATGTTTTGGTGTGGGGAAAAAATTTGCTAGAAAGAGTTCCCCACCACACAAAACCCCTAAAAACCCGGGTGTTAAGAAATTTTAAGTTTAGAGTGTGGGAAAAGATTTATCAAAAAAGTTCCCCCACCCCACACCCCTGACACACAGTGTGTAAAAAATTATGAATGTTTTGAGGTGGAAAAGATTTACTACAAAAAGTGAACTCACCAAACACACCCTGACACACAGTGGTGTTTAAAAATTATGAATGTTTAGAGTGTGGGAAAAGATTTTCTACAAAGTGTAACCCTCACCACACAACCCTGACACACAGTGGGGTTAAAATTTTGAAAGTTTAAGTGGGGGAAAAAGATTACTTAAAAAGGTGACCCACCAAACACACCGAACACGTGGTGTTAAGAATCCGAATGCCTGGGGGTGGGAAAAAGGTTTTTTAACCCGTTCGAACTCACAAACACACCCATACACAGTGGGTTTAAGAATCAGAATGCCCGGAGTGTGGAAAAAAGGGTTTTTACCCCCTTTGAAACCCCACCACCCCTGACACCAGTGGTGTTAAGAATCATGAATGCCTGGAGTGTGGGAAAAGGTTTTATATAAGTTCTAATCTCAACAAACACACCTTTAGACACACTGGCTTACGGGAGTTCAAGTGTGATATTTGTAGCAAGTGTTTCAAGACAAAGGGTGATATTGCCAGGCACATGAAGATCCACTTTTGAGGGGGTGTGTTGTGTGGACAAGTGTGGTTGTACCTACACATTGGACGTATATTTAGTCGTCAACCGCACATCGATAGCTAGTATAGAAGTCCAGATACACGTGCAACAATGTACCCCACCAAATGGGCATTTTCGAGCTAGGTGGTTTCAAAGATGGCGTCCATCCGGGCACTAAGCTACCGTTCTCAGATGTCCATCACACCTTTTCTGATACCTGAGATATTGCCCTAATGGAAAATCATAATGAGAATTACTCCCCCGCCGGAGCATACTTTTGGTCTGGCTCAAGGACTACCTGCCCGGATAGCTACCCTGCCACGACTACGCACACGCTGCAGATGACGTCTCACAGGAAAACATTGGCCACGCCTCTAGGACCAGAACATTATCATCAATTCGCTTATTTAACCTAAATAAGTCTACAAAACTTAACCCAAACCTATCTTAAACCAAAACCAAACCTAAATCAAATCTAAACCAAGCCTTAACTTCACTTAAAATTTTAAAACCTAATCAAACTTAAGTAACCTAATATACCTTGCTATTATCATATAAAAATAAATGGTTAAATTTGGGTTAAGTTAACGTTTGGTTTAGGTTTCTTTTAGGTTTGGTTAAATTTTGGATAGGTTTGGAGTTAAGTTTTGTAGACATTTAGGTAAATAAGCGAATCTGACGATAATGTTCTGGTCCAGGAGGCGTGATCAATGTTTTCCTTTGTGATGTCATCTGTCGTACGTGCGCAGTCGTGGCAGGGTAACTAGTCGGCGTGCTACACCGGCATTAGGAACGGTAAAGCGATTCAGCTGCTTTATCGGCCTGCTTGTGGCACTATTCAGCTGCTTATATTGGCCCACTTGTGGCACTATTCAAATGCTAAGTCGGCCTGCTTGTGGCACTATTCAATGCTAAGTCGGCTGCTGTGGCACTATTTGGATGCTAAATCGCCTGCTTGTGGCACGATTCAGTTGCTGTGTAGGCCCGCTTATGACACTATTTGGATGCTAAATCGGCTTGCTTGTGGCACGATGCAGTTGCTGTGTTGGCCCGCTTATGCACGATATAGATGCTATGTCGGCCCGTTTGTGGCTCAGTAGTGGCAATAGTTTGGTTACGGTTTGCCGACACAGATCTGACACAGAAACGTAACGTAACCGACACAGGCCCGGGGTGCAAACATGTACGCACAAGTTTGTCGGTCCGCAGCCAGGCCGATAACTTCATTACGGTTTGCCGATTCAATGCCAATATGCCGTTTGTGATTGCCGGCACTATTTGATGCCGGCCCGTCATGACAATGTTTGCTGGGTAGCCATTAACGAGTATATCAACAGTACTCGTCATTTTTTGCATCCAGTCAGCCGTTTTTTAATAATCCGTAATCAAATCTGCAAATTCGCCGAGTTATTCGCCCAGGCTCGGTGACGTAGCATAAGGCAGCGCTCTCCCCGCGCGCCAGATTCAGAAGGATGTAAACACAGGAGATATATATAGTACTTGAAGATTTTTGGGTGTTCTGATAGATTTATTTTGCGATGTGGCATGTACTTTGCATCCTGTGTGGGTGCAGCGTGGGGGCTGTGCCTTTCCCGAGAGCTTAGCACCCATTTGCAGATTGTGGGGCGACGATATATGTGTGCAGATGTGTGCAGCGGCAGGAAGCGGCGGGGAGCGGCGGGTAGTAACAGGCCACCGAGATGAGAGGGCTGCAGTATCCAGCTGGCTACTACCAGCCGCTTCCCGTCGCTCCAAAGGTCTGCACACATATATCGTCGCCGTGTGGTTTGTGAATGGGTGCTAAGCCTCTGGGAAGGGCTAAGCTTTCTTGCTGTGCCCATGCAGGATGCAAGTATGTGCCGTGTCGCCCAAAAAATATACCAGAAGCACCCGGGATTCCTAAGGGTACTGTATTTTCTCTGAGTCTCCGTGTGTCTGTGTCGGGCGGGGCTGGGAGGCTTACCTCTTGTGACGTCGCCAGCAAGTTTAGCGCCACGGCTGGAATGTGGCTGTTGTTTTCCCGCGCTTTTACATAAGTCATGTTTTTAGGGAAATAAGGCGTGAAATTAATCATTTTTTGTGGATTAGGTATTTTGAATGGACATTCAACATAATTATGTCAAGAAAAATGGGTCTGGACGATTACTTTAAGCATCTATTGTACCGCGGAAAAATGGGTTAAAACTTTTGACCATGACTAACGAAGAGTTTACGTTGAATGGGAGGGGGTAAAGTAATATATAAATGTCGAGTAACAAAGTGAGTAATTTTCCTCCACTCCTCAGTTCTGAATCACTATCTAAAATATATTGTGATATATTTTTAAACCGGCGGTGGCTGGCGCCACGTCGGCTGGCTAAAGCGGGTATCACACGAGGCGTTTCGTCGACTGTTTCGTCGACCAAACAAGCATTTGGTTGGACCTGTTCGTCGAACACTGACAAAACACTAGCACACGGTTGAGCCAACCGCTTCACCCAACAAAAACAAAGATGAAGCGATGACAGCGAGAGCCGCGGAGATTTTTTGTTAATGTTTTAACTTTAGGGCATATATATACGTAGCTACTGGTGATGAAAAGGGAGGAGGTGATTGTTAGAAGAGAACGGCGACATATGAAGACGCGTGCATGTGGGCTAAATGGGTTATAGTGGACGAGAACTGCGCGGTCGATCGCTACCGCCGTTACCACTAACAGATTATTGTTGCTTAGTATAATGTGCAGTATTATCCATTTCTGCATGCGTAACCTTTAAAACATATATATATATGTTGAAGAAATTATAAGAGTTGTCTAATAATGCATAGACACACCCCGACCTCCCTCCCACCCACTCCCATCCCTTAGGAGGTTGGTTAAGTTTCGTTATGTTAATATCTCGTCAGGGGTCGAAGGGGTCGGAACCCCTCCCGTTAGAACCTGCGGGGCGGGGCACAGTTGCTTTCGTACAATTCCGTCACTTCCTGGTTTCTGAGACACTGACTATTATTTCCTGGCCAAGTTTTACAGCTTTTTCTGATGGAGATACATTGTTATCAATGAAAAAGTGACCCTAGGATTTGGTGGGAAAAAAAACACTTTACAGGTTTCCGGAAAATAATATGGTAAATTTTTACGATGCACCAAACTTCCTACACAATTGGGAGCATGGTTTTTGTTCACCTTATTGTATTCTAAGAGACATTTTCTCCTTGAGCTTTCCGTCGCAAATCAATAGTTTCGGAGATATGAACATTTTAGGTGGGAGGAAGAATAAGTTTCCTTTGTTACAAAACGCCTCCCTCTTCCTCTTCTTGTGACCTGTATTGCTTTTCTTTCGGAGGCGCACCCGTGGCTACCTTACCTAACCTAACCTAACCTGAACCTAACCTAACCTAACCTAACCTAACCTTACCTTACCTTACCTTAGGGTAAATGTTTACACTAGGACCGAAATATACCTACACAATTGGAGTGTGGTTTCTGTTCACCTAATAGATTTCTAAAAACATTTTCTTTATGAACTTCCGTCGCAATCACTACTTTCGGAGATATAAGACATTTTTAATAGGAAGGAGTGTATATGAGATATGATAATAAAATTACCTAACCCCACCTTAGACTCGCTAATCTAACCTAACTAACCTAGTCCCACGCTTTAACCTCCTAACTAAAGCCAAATCTGCATTAAAAAAGTGTCCGCGGCAAGGAAAGAACAGATCGGGGCGATGCAGGTCACAAGAGGAAGAAGAGTGTGGCGGACGTAAACTCTTGTCTCGCCTCCCTATGACAATTTGCCGGAATTGTCATAATGCCATGAACAACATGGCATTATCTCCAAAAGTAATGATTTGCGATGGAAGCTCATAGAGATAATGTTCCTAGACAACCACACGCCAAATTGTGTAGGGAATTTCGGTCCTAGTGTAAATAATACCATATGTAGTCAGTTGTCTCAGAAAAGGACCGCGCAGTCCTTGTCCATTTTTACCTGATTTTGATATTACAGGTGGCCTTTTCTTCATAGGCCAGGCCTTTGAACCGGCTGCTCCTGTAGGATAAAAAAAAACACACAAAAGGGAAACAGAAGAAAACAAAACTACATACAAGCGTGCAGTTGTGTTGTCCATTTGCCATACAGCACATTCTTTCCAAACTCTTTCAGTCTCAATCATCCGTCCCTTGTCTCACCACACATGTCCCAGCAGCAATAACATCCATTCTCTTCCTGTCCTTTCAACCACCTCATTCATTTCACATCCCATTTCAGTCAAAACCACACGCATAATTTCCATTCTCTCCCCGTTATCTTCTCAGACTTCATTCTATATTCTACTATAGTCTATTCACTTAAGCTGGATTCCTGGGAGCGGCTCGATGCCTAGGCGAGTATGTAACGACGTCGCTGATTGGCTGATAGCCTCGGGCAGGGTGCGATGGTGGTGGTACTTGCCTCGCCGCAACCCAAAACACCTTGCGTTTGCCTCAGAAAAATATTCATATTTCTTGGCTTTACTCATCTCTTACACAAGATAGGCCTATTTTCTTTGCATCAGTAAATCAGGCAGTGATTGTTCAACAATAACACGCTATTTATAACTCAATAGGGTAAAAATAAAGTCATGACTGACTATCACAAGAGTAGGCAGACTTTTAGGTTTTCAGTGCATTAAAATGTTGTACTCCTACCCGATATAACCAGCTACCAGATAATATTTATGAAAGCTGAGCCTACCATCGTGTTCATAATACATTGCTGCATATCATGAGCATAAAAAAAATTACAGTAAGGACTACACTAATATTAAGATAATTAAAGGAAAGTAAAAGAGTGTATAAAACATTATTTCTTGCTTATTTTGCTTCAACTCGCTCTAACTCCATAAGTTTTGGTCACATTCAATTTCAAGAACTGTTTCAAAATCCTTATACTTTTCCGCTTCCTGTGGTATGTAGCACGTACCAATAAGGAAAAGAGTAGGTGGTCAAAATGGCTAAGAAAGTTAAAACTACTACTGCAAACTGGCACAGTGACGGGTGAACATTGCTCCTATATGGGGAGTTTTCAAAGCTAAGCCGCCAGATGTCCCTCGCGCATTCACATCCTCAGCACTTTCAGGCTGAATGATCTATCATTTACCGTAAATTCCCTGTACTTCTTTGGGACATATCAGAATTACCCTTCAATACAACAACTGAAACAGTTCTTAATAAAAAATGTAGTTTATCATTTTTATTGTCTGCACTTGGTGAAAATATTGGCAAAAACAATTGAATATTTGAAAACTCAATCTTTAAAAAATCGTCTTTTCATAAAAAAAACGCAAGTTCAAGCAGAATGAGGCTTCAGGAAATATCTACTTGTATGTAAGCATTCACTGAGTACCTGTTTTGGGTGTGTCTGTCTGTCTTGCGACGAACATTTAACCAAAACAGAGTGTGGCGTATCAACATCTCCACAGAAACCATCCCGCCGGCAGATCTGTTACCATCCACTTTCCTGTAGACACCACACGGGTAGGAACTCAGCACAGCGCCCCCGCTCCTTACCTCACAGCTCATTCTCTGATACTCCTAACTCCTCAATACCAGAAACTGTCATCCTAACTATTATCACCCGCTTATCTCATCACACTCTCTATCCTCTACTGGAATATTCGTGGCATCCGCTCCCACATACCGTTTCCCCACATAAAGGAGACTTTCGTCTTTCGAGACGGAAATAGTAAACAAACGCTCTCAACTGTCTTCCATCCCGGACTGTTCGTTGAGGTGCCAAGCACTTAAATTACTTCTTGGTTAAATGTTCGTCGCAAGAGAGACATATACACCCAAACAGGTACTCAGAGAATGCTTACATACAAGTAGATTTCTGAAGCTTGATTCTGCTTGAACTTGTGTTTTTTTATGAAAGCTGACGATTTTTAAACATTGTAGTTTTTTTAAAATA
>JACEEZ010011966.1:0-20884 GCA_016584305.1 Chionoecetes opilio | reverse complement strand
GTTGGGCCCCCCTTAACCCCACCGCCCCACCCGTAACTCTATACCCCCTCCCCCCCGCCTCTCCCCTCCTGACTAAATTGTTTTGATTATTTTTTATTGTGTGTTGGCGGGTTTTCTGTTTATGTCTGTTTGGAAAGGGTTTCTGGAATGTGTGGACTTAATGCGTAGGTACAATCAAGGCCGGGTTTTACTATGCTATTATACTATGCGATATACTATGTAATGACTTTGGGTACAATTGCCTTATACAGGAAGAGGAGCGATGTATAGAGGGATGGGACGCCAACCCTCACCCGAGCCTTAGTGAGGGGCGGGTTATTTAGGTCATCGGTGGGGGGCGGCGGTGTTTTGGGCCGCGTCAAGAGTGAAGGCGGAACGTGAATCCTGTTGCATCACCAGAAATAGTGTACGCCCTTTAAAAGTTCTCTCGCCTCCCTCCCAAAACTATTTTACGGGCTCGCTTGTCTGCGTCAGTGGGTGGGCCCAAGGGTTACCCCCTACGTAATTACCACTTCCTTGGACGGGGAAAAGATAGGGAAATTACATTGGCTGTTGAGGCGTTTGCAGGGGGGGGGGGGAGGTTTATAGGCCTCAGTATACATATAAAAAGTTTAGTTAATTTGGTCACAAAAGCCACTTTTTTTTTTTTTTTTTTTTTTTTTTTTTTTCCCATCACAAAGGACTGGCCAAGGAAAAAAAGAAAAAAAGGTAAAAAAAAAAGCCCGCTAAATGTATTTTTCTTAACCCCTTCACGCCCCAGATCTTTCCTTTGCTATATAAAATTGTCTGTTGTAACATGTTAGCCAAAAAATTTAAGGAAAACTAACTGAATATACCGATTTAGTTAGTCGACAAGGTAACGATACTAAACAGGTCATAGGTATAAAATATTGCTTTATGCCCTAAATAATCGTCTAATGGTACCCAAATAACAATGGAAATTAAATTCGGGGCCTAAAGGGTTAATGTCAATTGGTAAACTAAAGCATTTACATGAAAATCTTTTCCTCTGGACCGCTGAACTCTATAGATTCACTTAGAAAAAGCATCCAAAGTCAGGAAAAAAAAAGAAAACATGATATTTTAAAATGTTCCCCTTTGGGCCAGTCCTTTATTGTAAAATACCAGATAATAACAACAGATTTTCTTTTTTTTTGCCCCTGGCCAGTCCTTTGGGATGTAAAAAAACCCCAGATAGTAACGTGTTTGATGGCCGGGTCACATTCTTCATTATACCCTCAGTTAACTGCCTCACATTGTTTCATATTTCCTTACCTAACCAAACTAAACCCATCCTAACCTAACTAAACCTATCCTAACCTAACCTAACCTAATTTAAATAACATCGTGAAATTTCTAATTAAATAATAATCGTGAAATACCATCGTGCGGGGAGTAGGCAGTCAAAACACCTGCCGCCATGGTGAAATACTCCCGGGAGGTACTTACGGAGTTGAGGGGATGCTGCGGGACTTATCATTGAAATCTCCCGTGTCCTCTCTTTCCATACCCCTTTAGTGTCTCAGATACACAAGAGAGTAGCTGGCCTGCACTCTAAAGAAAATTCCTCTTACTACTCACATTACACTATACATGCACTTACACCCTACACTATCTTCACTCAAAATTTATTATCCCTTTATTAATCGCCCTGCCTCGAAGTCCCTAACTGGGAGGGGACCAGAATATCCCCAGGTCGGACCGGGTCTTCAAGATGTCGCTCGAGGTGTCTTGATACTTTTTTCTAGCCTTCTCCCCTTAAACTTCTGCAACATTCGCGGCCTTAGATCAAAACTTTCTCTCTGTTGAACATCATCTCTCCTCCTCTAAACCTCATCTTCTTTTCCTCACCGAAACTCAGTTGTCTGTGGCACTGACAGCAGACCTTTTTTCTGTCTCCTCTTACTGTCTCTATTCTCATTTTAAATCCAAAGCGGGCTGTTGCGTATATGTGCGCAATGACATCACTTGCTCTCGTGCCCACGGCCTGAATCTTCCGAATTTTTTCCCATCCGGCTTCGACTTCAATGTCACTCTCTTACTAAATTTTTCTGTGCTGTATATCTCTCACCTAACTCCTCGGGACTATGTAAAATTCTTCGACTATTTAACATCAAAAGTGGAGCACATCTCATCTCTTTTCCTTTAGCTGAAATTTCCATTCTTGGGACTTCAATGTTCACCACCAGCTTTGGCTATCATCTTCTTTCACTGACCAACTTGGTAAACAAGCCTACAACTTTTCTATCCCCAAGACCTAAGAGCAGCTGGTGCGGGCACCCTACCCGTATTCCTGACCGCCTTGGAGACACGCCCAACATTCTTGATCTTTTCCTAACTACTAACCCTTCTGCTTACTCTGTGAACTTTTCTCCCGTTGGGTTCCTCCGATCACAATCTTATTTCTGTAACCTGTCTATCGCTCCGGTACCGTCTCTTGGGGCCCCCACCTAAGCGGAGGTGCTTTGGCACTTCAACTCAGCTAAGGGGGAAGACCTAAGGCAGTAACTACTCTGATTTTCCATGAAATAATTACTGCTTCCATGTCAGAGACCCATCTCTTTGTGCAGAGCGCATAACTGAGGTCCATAGTCTCTGGCATGGAAGCGTACATTCCACCCCACTTTCTCTAATCCTAAAGCCCGTCAACCTTGGTTTAACTCTGCTTGTTCTCATGCTGCCGAGATAGAGAGGTGGCTCACAAACGGTACCGTAGCATCCATCTCCTGAAACTCATGCCCTTTATTATTTCTGCCCGTAATCATGCCAAATCTTTACTTTAACTTACCAAAAACTCTTTTATTCATAGAAATGTCAAAATCTTTTTTGATCAATTCCTCTCGTGACTTCTGGCATCTAGCTAATAACATCTCTAACAATTTTTCTTCTTCATCTTTCCCTCCTATGCTTCACCCAGATGGCTCTACAGCTGTCTCATCTATTTTAAAGCTGAACTCTTCGCTCAAACCCTTTCTGAAAAATTTCCCCTCTGGTTGATGAAGGGCTTGTTCCTCCTTCTCCTCTACCCTCTGACTATATTATGCCTGTCATTAAGATCCTTCGGAATGATGTTTTCTTTGCCCTTTCTGGCCTAGATCCTCGGAAGGCTTTACGGCCTGACGAGTCCCTCCTATTGTTTTCAAAAACTGTGCTCCTGTGCTTGCACCTTGCCTGGTCAAACTTTTCCGTCTTTGTCTATCTACTTCCACCTTTCCTTTTTTGCTGGAAGTTTGCTCACCCTCCCAACCTGTTCCTAAGAAGGGTGACCGCTCTAATCCTTCAAAAACTACCGTCCTATAGCTTTGACTTCCTGCCTTTCTAAAGTTTTTGAATCTATACTTAATAAGAAGATTCTTAAGCATCTATCTGCTCACAATCTTCTATCTGATCGTCAGTGGCGGTTTCCGTAAAGGGCGATCTACTGGTGATCTTCTAGCTTTCCTAACTGAATCTTGGTCATCCTTCTTTAGGGTTTCGGTGAAACTTTTGCTGTTGCCCTTGACATATCAAAAGCTTTTGAAGAGTCTGGCACAAATCTTTAAATTTTCCCAAAATACCCTCATTCGGTTTCTATCCTTCTCATCTGTACCTTCTCTTAAGTTCCTTTCAAAACGTTCTATTGCAGCTACTGTAGACGGACATTGTTCTTCTCCTAAATCTATTAAATAGTGGTGTTCCCCCGGGTTTTTGTCCTATCACCCACTCTCTTTCTATTATTCATTAATTTTCTTCTAAGTCTAACTCAAAGCCCTATCCACTCCTTTCGCTGATGATTCTACCCTGCATTTTCAACGTCGTTTATTAGACGGTTCCAACTCAACAGGAACTAAATGATTCACGGAGAGATGCCACCGAGCGCCTAACTTTGATCTTTCTATAATTTCTGATTGGGGCAAAGCAAACCTTGTTTTATTCAATGCCTCAAAAACCCCCAAATTTTTTCACCTATCTACTCGCAAAACCTACCAGATAACTATCCCCTCTTCTTCAAAGACACTCAACTGTCTCCTTCTTCACAAAAGAACATTCTAGGACAATCCTTTACTAAAAATCTAAACTGGGAAAACTCACATCTCATCTCTTGCTAAATCAGCTTCTAAGAAAGTTAGGTGTCCTGTTTGGGGTCTGCGTCCTTTTTTTTCTCCCTCCCAATTGCTTGCTCTCTACAGGGCCTTATCCGCCCATGTATGGAGTATGTCTCACATGCTTTTGGGGGGGATCCACTCATACAGCTCTCCCCAAACAGGGTTGAGTCAAAAGCTTTTCTCTCATCAACTCCTCTCCTCTGACTGACTGTCTTCAATCTTTAAATCACCGCCGCAATGTTGCTTCTCTTGCTCTCTTCTACCGTTATTTTCATGCTCACTGCTCTTCTGAACTTGCTAACTGCATGCCTCCCCCTCTCCCGCGGCCGTCGTGCACATAACTTTCTACTCATTCTCATCCTTATTATGTCCCCTCTTCCTAATGCAAGAGTTAATCAGTATCTTTACTCTTTCATCCCCTTCACTGGTAAACTCTGGAACTCTCTTCCTGTTTCTATTTTTTCCACCTTCCTATGACTTAACTTTTTCAAAAAAGAGTAACAAGACACCTCCCGAACTAATTGGCTCACCCCTCTTTTTTATTTTTTTTCTCTTACTTCTTCTTTATAGGGACTGGCAACTAAGCGGGCTTTGTGTTACCCATTTTTGTTGTGCCCTTGGCCCCAGTTCATTGTGTTGTAAAAAAAAAAAAAAAAAAAAAAAGTTTTGTAACATTTATAGCATTATAGAGAAATAATTATATATCGCGTCCCTCAGCTAACCTTACCTTACCTACCTTCAATAACCTAACCTAAACCTAATCTTAAAACAACATCGGTAATATAGCATTAGCGTCCCATATAGCGTTTCATAGCATTTCCAGAGAGACAAATAATACTCGCTAGTCCCCTCAGCTAACCTTACCTTACCTAATTTTACCTAACTAAACCTAACTTTACCTAACCTAACCTACTAACATAACCTAACCTTAATTTAAAATAACATCGGTAATATAAGTAACATTATAGCAGTTCCATGAGCTAAATGAATAATGACTGTTAATTGCAGTCCCTCAGCTAACCTTACCCTTACCTTACCTAGACCTAACTCTAAACTAAATTGAATAAACCTAGTGTAGAATATAAATGTTTAGAACTTTTATAGCATTTCCATAAGAGAAAATAAATATATACTCGCAGTCCATAGGACCACTGTATACCTGGACTGCACACGCGACAATATTTGACTTGCGGGGCTGCATAGGGGCCGCGGGCGCCCGACAAAAGAGATATAGTGGTTTATGGACTATATATAGACTGGTTTCTCAGTATATATGATATACTGTAATCTTCGCAATGTTTTTGTTCTATAATATTATCAAATAAAAAACAGTAAAACAAGCTAAAGAAATGCCATTACGGGACTTGAAGAATATGCATGATTTAATATTCACTAACTCTTCGCCATTTAAAAAATTTGCGAGTTAAATTTAATCATGAAGGGTACAATAGAAGCGCAACTTTATTAGCTTTCCATGCTTATTTCGTTATCTGATAAATAATAAAGCCATGCATAAATTAGAGTTAAATAAATAAATAAAATCATCAATCGCGGTAATTTTCCCGATTGATGATGTTATTTATTTACTTATATATTTCGTTTTCTGAAAATGAAGTAGTACCATGTATAAATAGCGTTGACTAAATAAAATAATCACATCAATCGGGAAAATTGCCCGATTGATGATTTTATTTATTAGTTAACGTAATTTAATTGGCCCCCCATGGTTCTAATTCATTTATCAGGATAACGAAATTTAGCAATGGAAAGCTAATAAAATTGCGCTTCTATTGATACCCTTCATGATAAAAGTGAATCGCAAAGTTTTAAATGGCGAAGAGTTGAAGTGAATATTAAGTCATGCATATTCTTCAGCGTCTCGTAATGCATTTCTCTGCGTGTTTTACGTTTTTGATTTGAAATATTATAGAACAAACATTTACGAAGATTACAGTATATCCTATATACTGATAAACTAGTCTATATGATCCGTATATAATATATAATATGAATCCGGAGCGGCCCTCCGACTTCAGCCCCTTTGCGCGACGGGCCGATTATTCCGTGCGCAGTCAGGTAAACAGTGATGGTCTATGTCGCATGCAGGCCATCGACTCCTCAGCTCGTGTTTCCCAGTAAACGCGCAGGCATGTTAGGGAAAGGCAGAAGCAATGCACGGGATTCTGCCTAGGAGGCCTTCGCTAGCCTTCGTTAAATTGTGGGACAATAAAAGCACGCTACGCCGCTAGCTTGTATGGCAGGATGATTTGATTGTGAGGCGAGAATTCGGAACAACAACCAGTGGGCACGTCTTTGCGAGAATAAGGTTAAAATCGCACGTAACTATGTGGTGAGGATGGTAGTGTGTGAGGAGGGTGTAGGAAGCGTTGTTAACCCCTTCACGTCCAGATCTTTCCTTTGCCTAATAAATCGTCTATTGTTAGCAGAAAATTACCCCGAAAAGTAACTTAATATATCAAATTAGCTGGTGGGACAAGGGTTCTAAACAGGTTCATATCTATTTAAAATATTGCTTATATTCACTAAAGTTGTACTAAGGCACCCAAATTAAAATGGAAGGATCACCTGACAGATCCGTCACCCCAGAATGCCACGGGTTTTTTTGAAGACCGTCACCCCAGGATTTCCACCTGAAGATACGTCAACCCCAGCTCACAGTGATGTAATTTATAAAATTAGGATAACAAATATCTTCCTTTGTTTGTATTAGGCATCTTCGAGAAAGAATCTTCTGAAATTCGGAGAAAACAGGCATAAAAAAGATCCAATTCATATAGACTTACTGGAATATAGACTTCAGGCAGTCTTTTGTTGGCATTTCCACAGAAAAACATCCTTCGATCTGGAGTATTTTGTCCAATTCATCCAGTTATCACAAGTATCACACTTAAACTTCACGCTTTAAAGGTCTGTTTTGTTGAAGCCACCGAATAACTATAGGGGAATCATCACACCTCAGCAGTGGTAGGACGGTAGTTTAGAAGGATTGCGTGCCATGGTCGAATGACTCTATGACTATTGTTTTTTAGTCCACTTACTTCTATATAGTCCTCTTACTTGACTGGAGGCGTCATGACTCCTCCCTTTTACCCATTTGACTGACATCACTTGGAAATTGAAGTCAGGACAGGTCTTGACCCCACTGAGAACGTTCACCCCAGGATATCCTACCTGAAGAACGTCACCCCCAGGAATCCTACCTGAAGAACCGTCACCCAGGATATCTACTGAAGATAAGTCACCTGCCAAACTCTGGGGTGACGATCTTCAGGTGATCCCAAATGGAAATCCGTTGTGGTTGTCTCAGAGGTTAAGGGTTTGGAAGCCATTTACCGCAATAACACATAGTCGCCACTGCGCTAATGTCGACAGGCGAATATTACAAATTTTAGCATCACTACAGACTTGTATGTGCCACTAAAGACATGTACATATACAAACTCTGTGCTGCCTCTTTAGTGGCACATATTACATCTGTAGTGATGCTAAAATTCTTAATATATGGCGCCTGGCGATATTAGGCAGTGGCGACGATAGTGTTATGACGGTAGTAGTAATGTCATTCATTTTTTTCCCCCCCCCCCCCCAGTGTTCTGCGTCAGACCTTGTGGGCCCAATTCAAGAACGATTAATATGGCCCGTCCAGACTAGGGTTCATGAGGGCGGCGGTGAGGCTGGCGGAGTGGTAAAATCGAGGTTTTCACACCGCGCTGCGCGCTTGCTGAGCAAAATCAACCCTTTCCCGATTCGAGGGACGTGTTGGTAGTTCCCCAGTGCTGCCCCAGTAATCGGTATTATCAAACTACAAGAGAGTAAGATGATATTTAGAAGAAGACGGAAAAATACCATCATCTTCACGAGGAAAATTTTACGTGTCATGAATATAAATAAATTACAGTATACTATAGCAAGATAAGATAATGATACCAAAGCGAAATAGTGCATAATTTTTTTTCCTCTCTCACCTTTCTTTATTCAACTCCTTGTTATTCATTTAATTTTGCTTGCAGTGCATGTTTATTTACTGTCTCGGAAGCAACACACTTTTCCGATACTTTGACGGTATTATGATACGTCTCAATGCAAAAATATTTAGTGCCCGTAAAAATTGAAATTAACATCAATCAAATCTTGTGACGGAGCGTCGCCTCCTTGCCATGGCGGTGAGGACCACAGTCTGGACGCCGCAGGAAGATGAGGTATGTTCGTCTTCTAAATGCTCTCTTATTCATCGGTAGTTGATAATACCATCACTGGGCAAGCACTGGCGGAATACAACACGTCCCTCGAAACGGGAAGGGTTGGATTTGCTCAGCACGACGCGGCTCGGTGTTGAAACCTCGTTTTCAACTCGCCAAGCCTCCGCCACAGCCTAATGAGCCCTAGTTGGCACGGGCCATATATCGTTCTTGAATTGGGCCCACAGGTCTTCTTTTCTGACGCAGAAAGAAAACACTGATGAATGAATTACTCACTACCGTTCAATAACACTATAGTCGCACTGCCCACAATATCGCCAGGCTTAAGGCCTGTCCACACTATAGGGTCATTCGGTGGCCCGGTGAGGCTGGTGGATGTATTGAACATGCGGACTGCGCGTCCAGACTGTGCCTCACCGCCATGGCAGGGAGGGCGACGCCCGTCACAAGATTGATTGATGTTTTCATTCAATTTTGACCACCTAAATATTTTTGCAATGAGATAATTAGCCAAAAACTATCTCCCCCGAGGAGGAGCATGTCAGGCCAGCTTCGCTGTGGCCTCTTATTGGTGAAAAATTCAGTGGAAATCGGGCATCATACCAGTCCTTGTTATTTCTTTAAAAAAAGTCAGGCTCCCTTTAAAACCAGGCCTTGCCTTTAGGCGATATAGCAGGTCACAGGGGGGGGGAGAGAGAGAGAGAGATGAGAGAGAGAGAGAGAGAGAAGAGAGAGAGAGAGGAGACTGAGAGAGAGAGAGAGAGAGAGAGAGAATACAACAAGATCAATAATTTTTCCTCCTTCCTCCTCTCCTGATGTCATTATGGCACATAAGCTTGAAAATGATAATAATTAGGGGAGCGAAGGTCGTTAAGTAGATATAAAATTTAGATCTTTCTGTTATTTATATACTGTTGTTTTTTTTTTTTGTGGTGTGTGTGTGTGTGTGTTGTGGGGGGGGGGGTTGATGTGCAGATGGCAGGGAAGGAGAGATATATACAGGAGAGAGAGATCTATGCAGGAAGGAGAGGATCTATGCAAGAAGGACGAGATATATACAGGAGAGAGATCATGCAGGAAGGAAAGATCTATGCAGGAAGGAGAGATCTATACAGGAGAGAGATCATGCATGAGGAGGAGATATATACAGGAGAGCAGATCTCTATGCAGAAGGAGAGAAGATACAGGAGAGATACCTATGCAGGAAGGAGAGATCTATGCAGGAAGGAGAGATATATACAGGAGAAGAGATCTATGCAGGGAAGGAGAGATATATACAGGAGGACAGGAGATCTATGCAGGAAGGAGAGATATATAAAGGAGAGACAGAGTGTGGAGAGAGGATATAGAGAAAAGCAAGGGCGTGACGGATTAAAGGTAGGGGAGAAAATGAGAGAGAATGAATCACGCCGCCGTACGGCCACGGCGTGTGTGTGTCAATAGGGTGTGCGATATCAAGAAAGAAAATACCCGGTATTGCCGATACCGGTTTACGGGAATAATACCGGACGTCACTCACACCGTATCAGTTACGATACCGGGTATACCGATACCGTGCCAAAATACCGGTTTACCGGGATATCGGTATTTTTTTTTCGTTTTTGTTCTACTTGTTCATATCAGACAATTATTAACTCTACAGCACGACCCCCTAAAATCCAGATTCCCATAGCGTCGGCATTTCTTTTTCTTACAAATTCTTAACCCCTACCGCTCAGCCATAGACCCCCCAAAATAAAGTTTCCTGTGGCGTCGGCCAGTGGCGGATGTAAGAGGGAGACCGAGTAGACCATGCCTAGGCCGCGCCCGCAAGGGCCCCGCAACCCCAGAGGAAAAAATATGTTTTCAAGAAAATCTGAATGCTCGACATTTCTTATTTGCTCGAACACTGTTACATGCATGTACATAATATGCCACAAATTAGTACCAACTAATATTAACATATGGGTGAGGGAAAATGTTTTCAATTCAAATAATATGAAAATCGAATCACATTGGTAAATTCTAGAGTCCTTTCCCGCCCTTATAGTGGTTTTTATTTTATTCCAGACCTTCCCAATCCCTTCAGATACCTCTAAAACGTAAAATAAAGTGGGGGAGAGATTAAAAAATAAAAAATAAATTACTACCTAACCTAACCTGGTAAAATTGTAGTCCTTTCCCACCCTTAGCTCTCGTTAGGAGGTTATTGGTTAGGTGTAGTGAGGTTAGGTTAGAAATTTAGAAATTTTATTTTTGGGGGGTCCAGGCGGGGTATGTAGGGGGATGAGGGCGTTGAAGGGGCCATCTCTTCCCCACTTTCATTAATACGCTTTAGATGGTATCTGAAGGGGTCTGGTAGGTCTGGTGAAAAAAGAAACACTAATAAGGGCGGAAAGGACTCTAGAATTTTCCCCCAAATTTCATTCAGGGCCCCGCACTCCACCGGCCCTAGGGCCCCTGCACACCATAAATCCCGCCCCTGGAGTCGGCCATCTCTTTTTTTACAATTCGTAACCCCTACGTACAGCATTAGACCCCTAAAATAAAGTTTTATGTGGCGATAGGCAATTTCTTTTTGATCAGAATTAGTTATGTATAATGTAACTCTAAATAAGGAAAAATAACAATATTGATTCAATTTCCTTTTAACATTATTTTTGGACAAAGAGTTCTGAGATTCCTGGAAAAACAGTTTAGATAGATAGCAGAGTGGGCAGTATTTGAATACATTGTGTATAAGAAATCTATTGATAAATACATTAGTTTTTATGTATTAAAGACATAATTAAATACTTTAATGCGTATTTAAATACATTGTAGTTGATATACATATAATATAAAAATGTAAATAGTTTTATTTCTATTTATCTATTTGTTCAGTTAATTTGGCCATAAATCCGCCAAACTATTGCATCCTGATGTACAGTGAACCAGTGTTTCACTTTCAAAGAAATTTCCTTATTTTTTAAGGAAATTTAGGCCTGAGAAGGAAACTCTAAGGAAACGCAAAAATCTAAGGAAAATCCTAAGGACAATCATTTGTTTCAGACAGTTCTAGAGAGATGTGATAAGATTAAATGCCGGTTAGATGATAATATTAACACATTATTTACCTTTTGAAAAAATGACCAAAGGAACAAATTCTCGGTCCTATGTCTATCATATCATAACTATAGATTTGACCACAGCAAGAATATTGGGAATGGGGAGGAGGGATCGAGGTGGGCAAAGGTGCGTGGGTGGCGACGGGCTGGTGTGAGCCGCGGAGGACAGGGGGGTAGAGCTCTCAATGGACTCTGACTAACTACTGTCTACTGAGTCCATTCCAATCATGTACCCCCTATTTGTGAACCAGTTTTTCCTATTTCCTTTCTAAATCTAAGCCCTTCCAGCTTGAATCCATTACGTCTTGTTCGACCCTGGTTAATAGCCGTAAGAACTTTTCAGACCTCTCCTTTAATTAAATCCCTTTATCCACTTAAAAATTGTTTATCCGATCGCCCCTTATCGATCTGCGTCTCTCTCTCGAGTTATCTGCTGTTAAAACCACGCATTAGATCATTTCAGTATTTCCTTCTTGGTAATTATACAGTTTTCCTCCTACCAACATACATGACAATTACTCATTATTATCTCCCCTTCCCTCCTTGTTCCTTCCCTCCCCCACCACGCCTTGCTCCAGTGATGGGTGTGAGGATGGTGGGGGGAGGGAGGGAGAGATATCGAGGGGTTGACTCGAAAGGGGGGTAGTAGGGGTTGAAATGCTTGGAATAGTTGGCGACTGAAACTGTATAATAACCTTATATAAATATATATATATATATAAATTATATATTATATATATAGATATATATACTATATAGATATATAAATTGTTTTCTTATTGGTACATATTGATGTTTCAGGGTGACAAAGACACTCGTCATACTTGGGGTTGGTTTATGCGCACCGTTTCGCCAAGGGCCTTGGCATCATCAGGCTAAAATAGTTAAAAATTTACTATATTGCAATGCTAAAAAGCGAACATCAAAAATTAATTCTAAGAAACAATCAAATATTCCTATAGTATCTAAAATTACTAACTAATAAATAAAAAGATAATTTGTACTTAACGGGACCTTGGTGTGTATGCTGGTCTGGTGGTAGAGGACTGAATGAACACTAGTTTCGGGGTAACATTCAGCTTGTGTGGGGCGATCGAACCGAGAGTCGCATCGAAACAGGATAAGCATTTGAGATATGTAGTTGTGATGTGAAATGACTTGGTTATTAAGATAGGGACAAATGATTGAGTGTATAGCTTCTAATAATTTAGGTCACTAGGCACACTACCCTAGTGACACAATTTATTAGGAAGCTATACACATCAAGCAATCTGTCCCTGATCTTAATAACCAAGTCATTTCACACCAAATATATATACTCAAATGATTACCACTGTTTCCCCCGTTGCCCGACTCTAGTCCGATCGCCCACACAAAGCTGAAATGTTACCCACGAAAATGTGTTATTCAGTCCTCTACCACTAGACAGCATAACCCCCAAAGGCCGTTAAGTACACAAAATTATATTTTATTTATTGGTTAGAATTTTAGATAATATAGGGAATATTTATTGTTTCTTAGAATTAATTTTTAGATGTTCGCTTTTAGAATTGCATATATTAAATTTTTAAACTATTTTTAGCCTGATGATGCCAAGGGCCTTGGCGAAACGTTGCGCATAACAAAAAAAAAAAAAAAAAAAAAAAAAAAAAAACAACAAAAAAAAAAACAAAAACCCCAAGTATTGACGAGTGCTTTGTCACCCTGAAACATCAAGATATATATATATATATATATATATATATATATATATATATATAACTACTATATATATATTATATATATATATATATATATATATATATATATTATATATTATATATTATTATACTATATATATATATATACCGATATATATATATATTATATTATATATATATATATATATAATATAATATATATATTATCATTATTGCTTTTGATTTACATTTTATTATCTTAATGATAATTATTACAATTCTTATTGAGTCTTGGCTATGCGAATATTCATATTACAATTGGCTATCATTGTTATCATCATACTACCATAGATAGTAGTGGTGGTGTGGGCCGCGTCTGGTGTTGTGTGTGTGTATGTGTACTGTTGTGCAGTGTGGTGTGTAACTGTGTGTACATCTAAGGTATATGAGGTAGGTAGATCAGTATCTTTAATTATATCATTATGATCGTTATCAATAATTATTATTATGATTATTATAATTTTTAAATTTGATTTTTTATTAGTATCGATATTATTATAATTTGATTATTATTATCATTATTGTTATCAATATTATTGTTAGTATCACTATTATTGTTATGATTATATTATCTGAGCTATTATTATTATTATTATAATTATTATTAGCCTTATTATCATTATGATTTTGTATTTATTATTATTATTATTATTACTATTGTTGTTTTATTATTATAATCATTATCAATTCCATTTAATTATTTTTTTATTAATTATTTGTATTATTTCAAAGGCGCAGACGAAGGACACGTGAAACGCGATTTTCATTAAAAATAGATGCGTTAAAGCCCTTCACACATTTCCATAATGGAACACGAGCGCGCCAAACAATACCAATGCGCAGCGCCGTCAGGTCCTGGTTATGGCTCCATCGTGACCGATCGTGACGCACGTGACGCGCCTCTGCCGAGGCCACGAAAAGTTAGTGAGTGCACTCAAAAATCGGAAGCTCCCCGCATTTTTGTACCAAACGACAGCGCTATCGTAAGTATATCGTGACACTACGTTATCTATATGTAGCAGCTCGTGACACTATCGTGATCGTCGTATGTCTATCGTGACGATAAAAAAACTTACGCGCGCCTTCAACCCACATTCCCCCCCTTTTTTGCACCCCCTTCCGACTTCTCCCCCCTTTCTCATTCACCTCCACCATCTCTGGAACTCCCTTTCCCCCTACTCCCTCACCAAGCGGTGACAACCCCCCCTCGGACTCCCTACCCCCTACCCAATCAACCCTCCCCCCCCCACCACGCAGGTGACACCCCCTTCATTTTAACCCCCTCGACCAGCTCACCACATGGGACACCCTCTACTACTCACCAATGGGTGACACCCCTACACCCCTTTTACCCACCACATCGCAAACAACAACAACGCCTGTCTTACATACCAACTCCCTGTCCCCATTTCCCCACCCACACAACAACCCCCTTCTTTATTACAACCCCCCTCCCCCGTTTCCTCCCTTCTCCATAACAACCCCCACCCCTGTTTCTCCCACCTTCATCTCTAGCCCCCTTCTTCTCCATCACCATGGCAAACCACACACCCACGTGTGAGGCATGTTGCTAGCTCTTGACGCTATCGTGATACGTTCATGGCACAGTCCATGGAACGTCGTGGTTATAGAGTTCTATCGTGACGACAAAAGACCGTTGATTTCCATTCATGACCGTATAGTCTTACAGCTGTCATGACTCCATCGTGACCATCTTACGGACCGTCATGACACGTAGTACAGGCAGCGTTGACATTGTTGTGAGGCTATCGTGATCGCCGTTTAATCGTGGTCAAATTTCACGATAGCGTCAATAATAAAAATTGGATTAGCGCTATCGTGGTTCGATTTATGGAATGTGTAGTGAAGGGAGCTTAAAGAAAGATACGAGGGGTCAGTCATATCGAGGTGTGAACTCTCGACACACACGACACACACCGTAAAATACAATTAGATGAATACAACAACACACACAGCACACCACACACACACACACACACACACACACACACACACACACACACACACACACACACACACACACACACACGCACATACAGCACACAGTCACACACGCACATATCTTGAAATAATTATATTAATACTAAATAACGAAGAATAATTTGGATGATGATAATAATAACAATAGTGAAAATGATGATGCCAGTATTAACGTAATAATAGTAGTACTAAGATATAATATAAATATAATCTATTATATTTTGGTTTTTTATATATATATATATATATATATAGATATATATACCACACACACTTTCGCTTGATGTTTATTATATATATATATATATATATATATAATCTATATATATATATATATATATATATATATATATATAATATATATAATAATAATAATAGAAGCGAAAGTGTGGTGTGTGGTGTGTTTGTTGTCTGTCTGTCCGCGATAGGTGCGCCCCCTGTGGCGGAATCCCCTCATATGTCACAGTTTTGGAATCAGGTGACCAGGGGAAGGTTTTAAGCCCACTTATAGGATGATCGATCACTTTTTTTTTTTTTTTTTAGCAGCCTATTAGCAGAAACTGTGAAGAAAAAAAAAAGTGGGTTGCGAGAATTGAGGAAACCTTGATGTAGGGTGATGGGTAATGGGTCAGTGATGGGCGGGGTGATGGGTAATGGGTGTGGGGGATGGGTGAAGGATGGGTGTGGGGGGTTGATGGGTGATTTGTGGAGGGAAATAGGTGAGGGGGGTTGATGGGTAATGGGTGACGTGAAGTGGGTGTGTGGTGATGGGTAATGGAGTGCAGGGAATCGGTGTGTGGTGATGGGTAATGGGTGGCGTGAATGGGGGTGGGTGATAGGTAAAGGGGTGATGTGGAATGGGTCGGGGAAGACATATATTTCAGGAAAGTTAGAAGGGGCTATCTGGAGATGTCTGGTGTTTGGTGGGCCGAGGTGGTGGGTACATGGGTTATCTGGAGGTCGGTTTGGTGCCTTCGGACCACCAAACACAGGTGGTGGGCCAAAGGCCCCACTCAATAGCCCTCCGCAGGAGCTAGCCAAAAAAGTCCGCCGGGGGCGGCGTTTGCTTTCAGGAAAGTGAGAAGGTTATGATGTGAATGGGTTGGCGGTAATACCATACATTTTACATCCATGATTTCAGGAAAGTTAGAAGGGGGCATATGATGTGAAATGGGTTGGCGTTATCATACATTTCTACATCCATGATTTCAGGAAAAGTTAGAAGGGGCATGATGTGAATGGGTTAGGCGTTAATACATACATTCTACATCCATGATTTCAGGAAGTAGAATTGGCTATCTGGAGAGTCTGTGTTTGGTGGGCCTTCGGGCCCACCACACAGTGGTGGGCCGAAGGCCCACCAATAGCCCTCCGCAGGAGCTAGCAAAAAGGACGACCGGAGAGGCGGCTTTGCGGTAGTATATATATAAAATATTTAGAATAGTGTATCACACAGGCCTAGTATACTTATATATAGTCTAAAATATATAATATATAATCAATAATATATAACCATTGTGTTATGGTGACGGAGAACATTTGGGGCTAAGACGACCCCAACCCTGCCTTAAGCCTACACTCGCTGCGGCTGTCTAGGCGGAGCGAAATTTGCTTACGAAAATGTCTAACTAGCGCTAAAAAGAGGGTCTTAGTCCCCTAAGATGGTCTAGTAGTGGTCTTCGAAAATGCCCCCCCCCTGGTCTGTTTCGAGAAAAAAAAAAGAGGAAAAAAACATATACCGAAATCCATACCGACCAGAAATTACGATACCGTTATACCGATGCAATACTAATCACCGATACGGTATACCGGAAAAATAAATAAGACGGTAATAACCGATAATACACGGGGCTAAATACGGTATTTCGGTATACGGATAACGGTGGCACCTCCCTAGGACCTGTGTGAGAGGAGAATTTGACGTGAGTCAAGGACAAATTAAGGGATTAACAAAGGGAATCTGGGAGCCTGGGAGATCAGGACCGTTAGCTGGGGACTGGGGTTAGTGTTTACTTAGTGCTACATTTTGCGGCAAACCCACCATCCACGCTGTCAGAACGGCACACCCATTCAAGGAACGACCAAAGGGCTGACAAGCTCCTCCTCGGGGAGGGCATGTGGCTTATGTTCTTGAATTGAGTATACTAGTACTACTACTACTACTACTACTACTAACTACTACACTACTACTACTACTACTACTACTATTACTACTACTACTAGTATACTACACTACACTACTAACTACTATACTACGGCACTACAAAGCATGCGTCTCAAGTAGGAATGATACAAGGAGGGTTATAGGAAAGGACTCAGGACACACACACACCACACAACACACAACACACACACACACGGGAATTCCTATCTCCCTTTATTTTGCCACTGCTCCTTATTCCTTTATCCTTGGAAAAATAAAGAGAAACAGCTTTGTACAGTCTCGCTGTAAACGTGTGTTTTTTTGGAGTTTACAGTATCAAAATAGTGAGACCTATAAAAGAAACTAATGTATTTCATTATATCTGCAAGGTGGGCACGGGAAGGGAGATAGAGGGCAGTCCAGTGGCCCCAAAAAGAGGACGAACTGTCAGGACCTGTAAGGCGCGGTCACACTAGCCATTTTTTGACCCGTGGACTGGGCGAATGGTTTTGCGTGGGCTGGGCGTCCAATGCCGTCCAGTGGCTGAAAAACTGCCCCAGCACTCCCCGTGGACGCCCAGCGGTGTGGACGGAGCGAATCGTTTATTTCGTGGGCGACCCAGCCTCACATGTCTGGGCAGCAGTGTAGTGCAGAGAAAATTCCAAGGAGTAATGATAGGAAATTTCCATCACACGATTTAGAGTTATGTGTCTATGAAAGAAAAGAGGAAGGTTCACTAACCATTAGGTTTAGTCTAGACATAAGTTTTTGCTAAATCAGGGTATATAGGGGAACAGGTTATTTATTAGAATAAGGCCATTCAAAATTATTTCCATTTCTCTTCTTATTATCTTTCATTCGTATGCTTATTCTCTCTCTCTCTTGCATTCCTATCTCTCCATCCTCCTTCTCCCCCCCCCCCCCAAACGCCAGAGCCACGAGGTATAATTATGTGAGACAATTAATTTAGCGATTGCCAATAACTTGTAGAGTAAAAACTTTTTATTCCCCCCTTATCCTCCTGGCAGATCGAATAACACTCTTCGATCTGAGCATCCTTAAAAAAGACAAAATAGAGTTGTGTTTCGCTATTAATGCATAGATTAGTAGATAGTTCTTCGCTGAATTAAAGAGTCGGCCAAAGATTCTCTCAACGCTTCCACGTACCCTGCCACTGTGAAAAGCGTGTTCTCTTGGCCGTTGTGGATTAAAGTAATACCCTCCCCGTTGAGATATTATGAATTAAATTTTACTTCATCAAATTAGAGAATTGGGTTATTAGTACTAACTTCGTGGTATATCTGCTTTCCAGTTAATAGAAACATTCGACACTTTGGGTCCTCTTGATGAAGACTCTGGTGAATGTTGACACACTCGTTATTTCGCGGTTTAGCTGTCTCAGTCCTCTCTGAAGGGTCACGCAGCGGCCATTGTTTCTTCACCCCGGGGTCTCCTAGGTAAGGTGTTATCGTTCGTCTCTAATACCTTGTTTTTGTGATATGATATCTTAACAGTGTTAGTCTCCTCACCCTTCCCCCTCCCAGGTTTAACAAGGGATTTGTTTCTCACCGTCTCCTAGTACGTGGATAGATTTACAAGCGGATACGTGCTTTCCACATGGGTCCGACTCGCAAACAGTTTTCATACTCTCACCATTTTCCCTTCCCTATGTTCCCATGTATATCTTAGGTGTTCATCGTGTATGTATGTAGATGGTAGGTCTAGGAATATAGCCAGTGAGGCAGGTTAGCTCTTTAGAAGCTTTCCTTCCACTAAAATGAAAACCATACATGTACTTAAGTTTCAACCAGGAAATAATTCTTGTTAAATAAACAAATGAGTTAAAAGTAGGAATCTTTTTTTTCTTGCAAAAAACCCAGTGTAAACTTTCTTCTGTTATGGAAATATTTCCCCCACGTCCCGAGAGAGTTTCCAGGACTTACTCGGTATACTAATAGATCCCCACGACTACCGTAATCCTTATAATATTTAAATCGTGTTGTTCCAAGGGGTAGACCATAGGAATACCCGCTTGGAGCTGGTGGCACAGCAATCCTACTAATAAGTTCATCCAATTCAGTTGGGAACGAGAAGAATTTATCCGTCAGTGGAGATTACAATAATAATCCAAATTCATATAACCAGTTCAAATCAGAGGAAATAAGTAAAGTAAATTAGGTGGAAAAACCCTGGCATCACAGAGAGAGGATGAGGTCTATAGCATTGAAGCAAGCTAATTAAGAAAATTATATACTTATTCAAGAATAAGGATATACATCGTAGTAATCATATATTACTTTTCTGAGATGATCACGATGAGGGACTATACAATGATCACTAAATCAAGATACACACTCGCTGACCTTGGAGCTTCAAGTATAAACAAAGCCGTAATGCCGTATGAAATAAAAACCCGTCTTGTGTTATTAAGGAGCGATGATTCCCTGAGGAACTCTAGGCCCAGGGTGTGATGTCTATGAGGCTATCACAGCGTGCCCAGCAGTAGTGAGGGCAGGGGACAGACCGTAGCGGTGCGGTTTATGAAAAACTCATCGATGTGAATTCTTGCCGAAAAACAACCGAGAATTTCTCCCGCGACGTCGGAAATTTTACCTAACCAGGACATTGCATCTTACTTAACCTAATTGTTTTTTTTTTTTTTTTTTTAAGCAAGCTTTTGCTGGTATTTCATCCCTGAAGCAGAAATACGGGTAAAACCTGGGTAATAATGGACGAGGAATGCGCGGTCATTTCAGGAACACAGACTAATTTTTCCTGCCAAAAACTTAGTGCTTTTTCAAGGGAGATAATTTTATTTTCCGGAAACCAATAGTTTTCATACAAAAAAAAAAAGTCATCACCGAATTTTATGGTCGCCGTTTCATTACAAACCCTGAATCTCATAAGGAAAAAAGCACTAAAAATTGACCGGGAAAAATGGTGCCGTGCAGGGTTCTCAGAATAGCCGGGAAGTGAGTGAATAGAACATACCAAACCTACCTTAACCTAACACTTATAGGGTTTTAATGAAACCTAACCTAAACCTTAACCACAAGTTTACTAACCTAACCTTATAGGTTTTAATGAAACCTAAACCTAACCTTAACCACAAAGTATAACCTAACCTAACACTTATAGTTTTAATAAAAAACCTAACCTAACTTAACCTTAGGTGTATGTAGGTATACTTAGTGGTTAAGGTTAGGTTATGTTCCATTAAAACCTATAAGGTTAGGCTAAGGTTAGGTTGGTATGTTCTATTCAATCACTTCCAGGTTATCTGAGACCTGACAAATTTTTTCCTGTCAAGTTTTAGCGCTTTTTTGATGAATTCAGTTATTTTTAATGGAAACGGCGCATAAAATTTGGTGAAGAAGTTTTCGAATTGTATGAAAAACTATTGCTTTCCGGAAATAAATTATCACCATAGAAAAAAGCCACTATTTTTGGGCAGGAAAAATTTGTTAGTGTCTCTGAAAATGACCGCGAAGTCCTACGTCCATTATTACAAAACTGATTAAATTGGTTAAATGGGTCCGTAATATCAAGAATTGGGAAGACTCCGCCGCCGGCGGCGACGAGTTCCGATCGGCGACAGTTCCAGGTACCG
>JACEEZ010011965.1:122500-125000 GCA_016584305.1 Chionoecetes opilio | reverse complement strand
GCGCCTCGCGCGTGCCTCCCGTTCGTACGAACGTCGCGTGATTTTGTGTTTTAACTTTTCCTTTCAGGAAATCGTTAGGTTTTGCGTTTTATATTGCGTTATAATTAGTGTCGCGGCGGGCGCGCTTCATTGTTCGAGAATAGTGAATTTAGTGATTAGTGAGTGTCAAGATGTCAGGCAAGAGGACAGTGGAGGACTTTTCCGCGTGGAGGCCAGCAGCAGTGATGTGACTCAGGAAAGGGAGCGGAACATTTCCGGGAGTTCGGGATCTGTGGACATTCCCACCATCTCCGCTCGAGCTCCCTCATGTCCCTGGGCAGTGAGCCAGAGGACAGCCGCCCTGGCACCCAGGCCAGTGCAAGATGCATAAGTAGCAAAAATAGAGTATTTTTGGATTTATCGCAGGATTTATCGCTTATCGCTTTAAGGTATTTTGGAAATTTATCGCTTTATCGTTATAGGACTTAGCGGAAAAATTTATCGCTTTATCGTTATCGCTTTATCGCAAAATTTATCGCTGCCCACCACTGGTAGTAGTAGTAGTAGTAGTAGTAGTAGCAGCAGCAGCAGCAGCAGTAGTAGTAGTAGTAGTAGTAGTAGTAGTAGTAGTAGTAGTAGTAGTAGTAGTAGTAGTAGTAGTAGTAGTAGTAGTAGTAGTAGCAGCAGCAGCAGCAGCAGCAGCAGCAGCAGCAGCAGCAGCAGCAGCAGCAGCAGCAGCAGCAGCAGCAGCAGCAGCAGTAGTAGTATAGTAGTAGTAGTAGTAGTAGTAGTAGTAGTAGTAGTAGTAGTAGTAGTAGTAGTAGTAGTAGTAGTAGTAGTAGTAGTAGTAGCAGCAGCAGCAGCAGCAGCAGTAGTAGTAGTAGTAGTAGTAGTAGTAGTAGTAGTAGTAGTAGTAGTAGTAGTAGTAGTAGTAGTAGTAGTGTAGTAGTAGTAGTAGTAGTAGTAGTAGTAGTAGTAGTAGTCAATCAACAGTACAATCAACAGTACAATTACCCAACAGCTGCCCTAAGATTAGCAGTAACCCCTTCACGCCCAGATCTTTCCTTTACTATAAAAAATCGTCTGTTTTTAGCCATAAAATTACGAAAAGTAACTGAATATACCAATTAACTAGTGGACAAGGATGCTAAACAGGTCATAGCTATAACACATTGCTTATATTAATTAAAATCGTCTAATGGTACAGTCACTCCACATAATTCGCGAACACACAGGCCTCGGATCCTCTCCTTCCATTTCCTTTTCGTATTTTCCAATAAATTATCGTTCATATTCTCAAAGTCTGGACAATGCATTCCTCCTTCTTCCCCTGGGATGTTGTTAATCCCACGGGGGCCATCTCTCTCTCTCTCTCTCTCTCTCTCTCTCTCTCTCTCTCTCTCTCTCTCTCTCTCTCTCTCTCTCTCTCTCTCTCTCTCTCTCTCTCTCTCTCTCTCTCTCTCTCTGTCACGTCACCTTTTTTTTCCCTCCCATTCCTCTTAAATTTCAGTAACCCTTTCTCCCTTTCTCCTTCCTCTACTCTTTTGTCTCCCTCCCTTCTTCCCTCCCATTCCTCTTAAATTTCAGTAACCCTTTCTCCCTTTCTCCTTCCTTACTCTTTTGTCTCCCTCCCTTCTTCCCTCCCTCTCTCCCTTCCCTACCTGCTTCTTACAACACCTGTTCCTCCTACCTGGTGGTCCTTCTGTCTCCCTCCTCCCTTCCATCCCTCCATCCTTCCCTCCTTCCCTCCTTCCGTCCCTCCTCCCTCTCTCTCTCCCTCTGTTAGAGCTGTTAAACTGTCATTAGTGTAATTGCGAGACTTAAAACTATAATTACTATTCATTAACACCTACTGCTAAACAAGGCAATACTACCACCACTACTGCTATGCTATGTTTGGCATAGCAGTAGTAAACTAGTCATATTTGAATCGATCGTATATTCTAGAGAGAGAGAGAGAGAGAGAGAGAGAGAGAGAGAGAGAGAGAGAGAGAGAGAGAGAGAGAGAGAGAGAGAGAGAGAGAGAGAGAGAGAGAGAGAGAGAGAGAGAGAGAGAGAGATGAGAGAGAGAGAGAGAGAGAGAGAGAGAGGAGAGAGAGAGAGGAGAGAGAGAGAGAGAGAGAGAGAGAGGAGAGAGAGAGAGAGAGAGAGGAGAGAGAGAGAGAGAGAGAGAGAGAGAGAGAGAGAGAGAGAGAGAGAGAGAGAGAGAGAGAGAGAGAGGGAGAGAGAGAGAGAGAGAGAGAGAGAGAGAGAGAGACGGAGAGGAGAGAGAGAGAGAGAGAGAGGAGAGATGAGAGAGAGAGAGAGGAAGAGAGAGAGAGAGAAGAGAGAATCAGAATCAGAATCAGAAATTTTATTTCCATTTTACAATGGTTATTCTTGTACATCTTATACGTATAATACAATAATGCAAATATCAAATACACAGTAAAATCTTAAACATACAATAAAACACGCAAGTGTGTACACACATTAAAATAGTAAAATCATAGAATAGTAAATAATATAATAAAATAAAATA
>JACEEZ010011965.1:37500-117500 GCA_016584305.1 Chionoecetes opilio | reverse complement strand
GTGAATGACATTACACTATACACCCTAATTGTAAAGTCCCATTTAACCCCTTGAGGCCCAGAACGTAATTTCCATTGTAATTTGGGTACCATTAGACGATTTTTAGTGCATATAAGCAATATTTTATAGCTATGACCTGTTTAGTAGCCTTGTCCACTAACTAATTTGATATATTAAGTGACTTTTCGTAATTTTATGGCTCGACAACAGACAATTTTTTATAGCCAAGGAAAGATCTGGGCGTGAAGGTGTTAATTAATTTATAAACTTCTAAACCGCTTTGGGTGTTTGTCAGGTGACGGGTGTGTACCGGGTGGGGCCGAGGAGCCGGGTGGTGGTGGAGGAGGCGGTGGGGGAGTGGGTGGAGGGGCGGGGGTACAGGCCGGCCTCCCCCCTCACCCGGCTGGAGAGACGCAGCGACTTCCACGGCTATCCCATGAAGGGCGTCGGGGTGAAGGTGAGAGAGAGAGAGAGAGAGGGGGGGAGAGAGAAAGGGAGAGAGAGAGAGAGAGAGAGAGAGAGGAGAGAGAGAGAGAGGAGAGAGGAGAGAGAGAGAGAGAGAGAGAGAGAGAGAGAGAGAGAGAGAGAGAGAGAGAGAGAGAGAGAGAGAGAGAGAGAGAGAGAGAGGGGGGAGAGAGAAAGGGGGAGAGAGAGAGAGAAAAGAGAGAGAGAGAGAGAGAGAGAGAGAGAGGAGAGAGAGAGAGAGAGAGAGAGAGAGAGAGAGAGGAGGAGAGAGAGAGAGAGAGAGAGAGAGGAGAGGAGAGAGAGGAGAGAGAGAGAGAGAGAGAGAGAGAGAGAGAGAGAGAGAGAGAGAGAGAGAGAGAAGGAAGAAGAGAGAGAGAGAGAGAGAGAGAGAGAGAGAGAGAGAGAGAGAGAGAGAGAGAGAGGAGAGAGAGAGAGAGAGAGAGAGAGAGAGAGAGAGAGAGAGAGAGAGAGAGAGAGAGAGAGAGAGAGAGAGAGAGAGAGAGAGAGAGAGAGAGAGAGAGAATTTTACAGTAGTGGAATATTAAAATAACGAATATCAACGTCAGAAATAGCGAATTTTCACCTCATATAGGTTGAAGTTCCCAAACTCGGCAACCTCGGGACCAGCGCCAAGCCGAGTAATGGAATTTTCCGACTTTTAGAACGTAGATATATTAAGGGGAAAAAAAGCATGAAAATCACACGAACTTCTTCAAAAGGTCCATTTTCTCAGAAATAGTTAACACATTGTTCTTCCTTTTCTTTTCCCTTGCCCCAGTAGGTGTTCCTGGACGTTTGGGAGCCATAATACCAATAACAGACCTGTAGAAGTACACAAAATAACAGTGTACACAACTCTACAGTCACAACACCACTGAACAATAACAACAAACAAATCGGCGGGAGAAACCAAGCGGCCTAGTGTGGTGGCACCCAGCGGCTGACCCGGCAACTACGCGCCGGGTTTTGGGTGTTCTGCCGGGTTTTGGAAAATCCGGAACCATAGCCGAGTTTTGGGTGTTGCCGAGTCTTGGGATGCCGAGTTTGGGAACTTCAACCTGTATAACAAAAAAAAAAATTATAGATAGGACAGACTGAAGCTTTGTTAAGTCCTCCTCCTTGCCTCTGTTTTAGGTGTTTGGCTTCATGTCCACTTACTTGGGCGGGGAAAATATCACTGGCTTCATCGGGGACATCGTGATGGCGCTCAAACACAAACACAACTTCTCGTAAGTTCCCACTCTTGGCGCAAATATTGAATGTTGTCAAATTGTCACTAATGGCACATAGGCACTCTGTCCTTGTCTTTTTAATGGTTTTGGTGGCATAGCTGCACTCTGCCCTTGTCTTTGTAATGGTTTTGGTGGCATAGCTGCACTCTGCCATTGTCTTTGTAATGGTTTTGGTGGCATAGCTGCACTCTGTCATTGTCTTTGTAATGGTTTTGGTGGCATAGCTGCACTCTGCCATTGTCTTTTTAATGGTTTTGGTGGCATAGCTGCACTCTGTCATTGTCTTTGTAATGGTTTTGGTGGCATAGCTGCACTCTGCCATTGTCTTTGTAATGGTTTTGGTGGCATAGCTGCACTCTGTCCTTGTCTTTTTAATGGTTTTGGTGGCATAGCTGCACTCTGCCCTTGTCTTTGTAATGGTTTTGGTGGCATAGCTGCACTCTGCCATTGTCTTTGTAATGGTTTTGGTGGCATAGCTGCACTCTGCCATTGTCTTTGTAATGGTTTTGGTGGCATAGCTGCACTCTGCCATTGTCTTTGTAATGGTTTTGGTGGCATAGCTGCACTCTGTCCTTGTCTTTGTAATGGTTTTGGTGGCATAGCTGCACTCTGTCATTGTCTTTGTAATGGTTTTGGTGGCATAGCTGCACTCTGCCATTGTCTTTGTAATGGTTTTGGTGGCATAGCTGCACTCTGTCATTGTCTTTGTAATGGTTTGGTGGCATAGCTGCACTCTGCCATTGTCTTTGTAATGGTTTTGGTGGCATAGCTGCACTCTGTCCTTGTCTTTGTAATGGTTTTGGTGGCATAGCTGCACTCTGCCATTGTCTTTGTAATGGTTTTGGTGGCATAGCTGCACTCTGTCCTTGTCTTTGTAATGGTTTTGGTGGCATAGCTGCACTCTGTCATTGTCTTTGTAATGGTTTTGGTGGCATAGCTGCACTCTGTCATTGTCTTTGTAATGGTTTTGGTGGCACAGCTGCACTCTGTCCTTGTCTTTGTAATGGTTTGGTGGCATAGCTGCACTCTGCCATTGTCTTTGTAATGGTTTTGGTGGCATAGCTGCACTCTGCCATTGTCTTTGTAATGGTTTTGGTGGCATAGCTGCACTCTGCCATTGTCTTTGTAATGGTTTTGGTGGCATAGCTGCACTCTGCCATTGTCTTTGTAATGGTTTTGGTGGCATAGCTGCACTCTGTCCTTGTCTTTGTAATGGTTTTGGTGGCATAGCTGCACTCTGTCCTTGTCTTTGTAATGGTTTTGGTGGCATAGCTGCACTCTGTCATTGTCTTTTAATGGTTTTGGTGGCATAGCTGCACTCTGTCCTTGTCTTTGTAATGGTTTTGGTGGCATAGCTGCACTCTGTCCTTGTCTTTGTAATGGTTTTGGTGGCATAGCTGCACTCTGCCATTGTCTTTGTAATGGTTTTGGTGGCATAGCTGCACTCTGCCATTGTCTTTGTAATGGTTTTGGTGGCATAGCTGCACTCTGTCATTGTCTTTGTAATGGTTTTGGTGGCATAGCTGCACTCTGCCTTTGTCTTTGTAATGGTTTTGGTGGCATAGCTGCACTCTGTCATTGTCTTTGTAATGGTTTTGGTGGCATAGCTGCACTCTGCCATTGTCTTTTAATGGTTTTGGTGGCATAGCTGCACTCTGCCATTGTCTTTGTAATGGTTTTGGTGGCATAGCTGCACTCTGCCATTGTCTTTGTAATGGTTTTGGTGGCATAGCTGCACTCTGTCATTGTCTTTTTAATGGTTTTGGTGGCATAGCTGCACTCTGCCATTGTCTTTGTAATGGTTTTGGTGGCATAGCTGCACTCTGCCATTGTCTTTGTAATGGTTTTGGTGGCATAGCTGCACTCTGCCATTGTCTTTGTAATGGTTTTGGTGGCATAGCTGCACTCTGTCATTGTCTTTGTAATGGTTTTGGTGGCATAGCTGCACTCTGTCCTTGTCTTTGTAATGGTTTTGGTGGCATAGCTGCACTCTGTCCTTGTCTTTGTAATGGTTTTGGTGGCATAGCTGCACTCTGTCCTTGTCTTTGTAATGGTTTTGGTGGCATAGCTGCACTCTGTCCTTGTCTTTGTAATGGTTTTGGTGGCATAGCTGCACTCTGCCATTGTCTTTGTAATGGTTTTGGTGGCATAGCTGCACTCTGCCATTGTCTTTGTAATGGTTTTGGTGGCATAGCTGCACTCTGCCATTGTCTTTTTAATGGTTTTGGTGGCATAGCTGCACTCTGTCATTGTCTTTGTAATGGTTTTGGTGGCATAGCTGCACTCTGCCATTGTCTTTGTAATGGTTTTGGTGGCATAGCTGCACTCTGTCATTGTCTTTGTAATGGTTTTGGTGGCATAGCTGCACTCTGTCCTTGTCTTTGTAATGGTTTGGTGGCATAGCTGCACTCTGTCCTTGTCTTTGTAATGGTTTTGGTGGCATAGCTGCACTCTGCCATTGTCTTTGTAATGGTTTTGGTGGCATAGCTGCACTCTGTCATTGTCTTGTAATGGTTTTGGTGCCATAGCTGCACTCTGCCATTGTCTTTGTAATGGTTTTGGTGGCATAGCTGCACTCTGTCATTGTCTTTGTAATGGTTTTGGTGGCATAGCTGCACTCTGCCATTGTCTTTGTAATGGTTTTGGTGGCATAGCTGCACTCTGCCATTGTCTTTGTAATGGTTTTGGTGGCATAGCTGCACTCTGCCATTGTCTTTTAATGGTTTTGGTGGCATAGCTGCACTCTGCATTGTCTTTGTAATGGTTTTGGTGGCATAGCTGCACTCTGCCATTGTCTTTGTAATGGTTTTGGTGGCATAGCTGCACTCTGTCATTGTCTTTGTAATGGTTTTGGTGGCATAGCTGCACTCTGCCATTGTCTTTGTAATGGTTTTGGTGGCATAGCTGCACTCTGTCATTGTCTTTGTAATGGTTTGGTGGCATAGCTGCACTCTGCCATTGTCTTTGTAATGGTTTTGGTGGCATAGCTGCACTCTGTCATTGTCTTTGTAATGGTTTTGGTGGCATAGCTGCACTCTGCCATTGTCTTTGTAATGGTTTTGGTGGCATAGCTGCACTCTGCCATTGTCTTTTAATGGTTTTGGTGGCATAGCTGCACTCTGTCATTGTCTTTGTAATGGTTTGGTGGCATAGCTGCACTCTGTCCTTGTCTTTGTAATGGTTTTGGTGGCATAGCTGCACTCTGTCATTGTCTTTGTAATGGTTTTGGTGGCATAGCTGCACTCTGTCCTTGTCTTTGTAATGGTTTTGGTGGCATAGCTGCACTCTGCCATTGTCTTTTTAATTGTTTTGGTGGCATAGCTGCACTCTGTCATTGTCTTTGTAATGGTTTTGGTGGCATAGCTGCACTCTGTCATTGTCTTTTAATGGTTTTGGTGGCATAGCTGCACTCTGTCCTTGTTTTTGTAATGGTTTTGGTGGCATAGCTGCACTCTGTCCTTGTCTTTGTAATGGTTTTGGTGGCATAGCTGCAGTCTGTCCTTGTCTTTGTAATGGTTTTGGTGGCATAGCTGCACTCTGCCATTGTCTTTGTAATGGTTTTGGTGGCATAGCTGCACTCTGCCATTGTCTTTGTAATGGTTTTGGTGGCATAGCTGCACTCTGTCCTTGTCTTTGTAATGGTTTTGGTGGCATAGCTGCACTCTGCCATTGTCTTTGTAATGGTTTTGGTGGCATAGCTGCACTCTGCCATTGTCTTTGTAATGGTTTTGGTGGCATAGCTGCACTCTGCCATTGTCTTTGTAATGGTTTTGGTGGCATAGCTGCACTCTGTCATTGTCTTTTTAATGGTTTTGGTGGCATAGCTGCACTCTGCCATTGTCTTTGTAATGGTTTTGGTGGCATAGCTGCACTCTGTCCTTGTCTTTGTAATGGTTTTGGTGGCATAGCTGCACTCTGTCCTTGTCTTTGTAATGGTTTTGGTGGCATAGCTGCACTCTGTCCTTGTCTTTGTAATGGTTTTGGTGGCATAGCTGCACTCTGCCATTGTCTTTGTAATGGTTTTGGTGGCATAGCTGCACTCTGCCATTGTCTTTGTAATGGTTTTGGTGGCATAGCTGCACTCTGCCATTGTCTTTGTAATGGTTTTGGTGGCATAGCTGCACTCTGCCATTGTCTTTTTAATGGTTTTGGTGGCATAGCTGCACTCTGTCATTGTCTTTGTAATGGTTTTGGTGGCATAGCTGCACTCTGCCATTGTCTTTGTAATGGTTTTGGTGGCATAGCTGCACTCTGTCATTGTCTTTGTAATGGTTTTGGTGGCATAGCTGCACTCTGTCCTTGTCTTTGTAATGGTTTTGGTGGCATAGCTGCACTCTGTCCTTGTCTTTGTAATGGTTTTGGTGGCATAGCTGCACTCTGCCATTGTCTTTGTAATGGTTTTGGTGGCATAGCTGCACTCTGTCATTGTCTTTGTAATGGTTTTGGTGCCATAGCTGCACTCTGCCATTGTCTTTGTAATGGTTTTGGTGGCATAGCTGCACTCTGTCATTGTCTTTGTAATGGTTTTGGTGCATAGCTGCACTCTGCCATTGTCTTTGTAATGGTTTTGGTGGCATAGCTGCACTCTGCATTGTCTTTGTAATGGTTTTGGTGGCATAGCTGCACTCTGCCATTGTCTTTTAATGGTTTTGGTGGCATAGCTGCACTCTGTCATTGTCTTTGTAATGGTTTTGGTGGCATAGCTGCACTCTGCCATTGTCTTTGTAATGGTTTTGGTGGCATAGCTGCACTCTGTCATTGTCTTGTAATGGTTTTGGTGGCATAGCTGCACTCTGCCATTGTCTTTGTAATGGTTTTGGTGGCATAGCTGCACTCTGTCATGTCTTTGTAATGGTTTTGGTGGCATAGCTGCACTCTGCCATTGTCTTTGTAATGGTTTTGGTGGCATAGCTGCACTCTGTCATTGTCTTGTAATGGTTTGGTGGCATAGCTGCACTCTGCCATTGTCTTGTAATGGTTTTGGTGGCATAGCTGCATCTCCATTGTCTTGTAATGGTTTGTTCATAGCTGCACTCTGCCATTGTCTTTTTAATGGTTTTGGTGGCATAGCTGCACTCTGTCATTGTCTTTGTAATGGTTTTGGTGGCATAGCTGCACTCTGTCCTTGTCTTTGTAATGGTTTTGGTGGCATAGCTGCACTCTGTCATTGTCTTTGTAATGGTTTTGGTGGCATAGCTGCACTCTGTCCTTGTCTTTGTAATGGTTTTGGTGGCATAGCTGCACTCTGCCATTGTCTTTTTAATTGTTTTGGTGGCATAGCTGCACTCTGTCATTGTCTTTGTAATGGTTTTGGTGGCATAGCTGCACTCTGTCATTGTCTTTGTAATGGTTTTGGTGGCATAGCTGCACTCTGTCCTTGTCTTTGTAATGGTTTTGGTGGCATAGCTGCACTCTGTCCTTGTCTTTGTAATGGTTTTGGTGGCATAGCTGCAGTCTGTCCTTGTCTTTGTAATGGTTTTGGTGGCATAGCTGCACTCTGCCATTGTCTTTGTAATGGTTTTGGTGGCATAGCTGCACTCTGCCATTGTCTTTGTAATGGTTTTGGTGGCATAGCTGCACTCTGTCCTTGTCTTTGTAATGGTTTTGGTGGCATAGCTGCACTCTGCCATTGTCTTTGTAATGGTTTTGGTGGCATAGCTGCACTCTGCCATTGTCTTTGTAATGGTTTTGGTGGCATAGCTGCACTCTGCCATTGTCTTTGTAATGGTTTTGGTGGCATAGCTGCACTCTGTCATTGTCTTTTTAATGGTTTTGGTGGCATAGCTGCACTCTGCCATTGTCTTTGTAATGGTTTTGGTGGCATAGCTGCACTCTGTCCTTGTCTTTGTAATGGTTTTGGTGGCATAGCTGCACTCTGTCCTTGTCTTTGTAATGGTTTTGGTGGCATAGCTGCACTCTGTCCTTGTCTTTGTAATGGTTTTGGTGGCATAGCTGCACTCTGCCATTGTCTTTGTAATGGTTTTGGTGGCATAGCTGCACTCTGTCCTTGTCTTTGTAATGGTTTTGGTGGCATAGCTGCACTCTGTCCTTGTCTTTGTAATGGTTTTGGTGGCATAGCTGCACTCTGCCATTGTCTTTTTAATGGTTTTGGTGGCATAACTGCACTCTGTCCTTGTCTTTGTAATGGTTTTGGTGGCATAGCTGCACTCTGTCATTGTCTTTGTAATGGTTTTGGTGGCATAGCTGCACTCTGTCCTTGTCTTTGTAATGGTTTTGGTGGCATAGCTGCACTCTGTCCTTGTCTTTGTAATGGTTTTGGTGGCATAGCTGCACTCTGCCATTGTCTTCTTAATGGTTTTGGTGGCATAGCTGCACTCTGTCCTTGTCTTTGTAATGGTTTTGGTGGCATAGCTGCACTCTGTCCTTGTCTTTGTAATGGTTTTGGTGGCATAGCTGCACTCTGCCATTGTCTTTGTAATGGTTTTGGTGGCATAGCTGCACTCTGTCCTTGTCTTTGTAATGGTTTTGGTGGCATAGCTGCACTCTGCCATTGTCTTTGTAATGGTTTTGGTGGCATAGCTGCACTCTGTCATTGTCTTTTTAATGGTTTTGGTGGCATAGCTGCACTCTGTCCTTGTCTTTGTAATGGTTTTGGTGGCATAGCTGCACTCTGTCCTTGTCTTTGTAATGGTTTTGGTGGCATAGCTGCACTCTGCCATTGTCTTTGTAATGGTTTTGGTGGCATAGCTGCACTCTGTCCTTGTCTTTTTAATGGTTTTGGTGGCATAGCTGCACTCTGCCATTGTCTTTTTAATGGTTTTGGTGGCATAGCTGCACTCTGCCCTTGTATGGCCCGGCAGCCTCCTTATTTTCTTATGTTCTTATGTTCTCTACCCTTGTCTAGCCTCTTGCAGCCTCTAAATTTTCATATGTTCTAATGTTCCTTCCTATGTTCTAATGTTCCTTCCTATGTGCTAATGTTCCTTCCTATGTTCCTATGTTCTTCCTTATGTTCTGTGCCCTTGTCTCGCCCCGCAGGCTCAGTATAAACGTGCTGGAGGGTTACGCCTACGGCAAGCTGAAGGAAGGGTCGGAGCGAGAGTGGACGGGAATGGTCGGGGAGCTGCAGTCCGGGCGAGCCGATCTGACGGTGTCCGAGCTGTCCATCACCAAGGAGAGGCAGCAGGTGGTGACGTACACACAGCCCGTCTATATCATCAGGTAAACAACGTAACTATCGGAGCAAATCACTGAGAAAGCCCATTATATTTAACCCCTTGAGGCCCAGAACGTATTTTCCATTGTAATTTGGGTACCATTAGACAATTTTTAGTGATTATAAGCAATATTTTATAGCTATGACCTGTTTAGTATCCTTGTCTACTAGCTAATTTGGTATATTCAGTGACTTTTCGTAATTTTATGGCTCGACAACAGACAATTTTTTATAGCCAAGGAAAGATCTGGGCGTGAAGGGTTAATCATATATTTATTTAACCCCTGATTGACCCCAGTAAGTAATCATTATATCTGTTTATTGATCTGACATTATTTATTTATCTTTTATTTATTGATCTGTCTCCCTGAATAATCCCAGTCTATCATCAGGTAAACAATGCAACTATCCACCTTACCTTTGTTATTATTGTTATTGTCATTATTGGTGCTATTATTATTATTGTTATTATGAAGGCGGGAGGAGGAGGAGGAGGAAGGGGGGAAGGGGAAGGAGGAGCGAGAAGGAGGAAGGAGGGGAGAGGGGGAGGAGAAGGAAGGAGGTGGGACAAGGAAGGGAGGAAGGAGAAGAAAGGGAGGAGAGGAAATGAGAGGAAGAAGAACTATTTTTTTAAGGATCCTTCACTTTGTATACAATCTTTCAGAGTCCTTCACGGGCCTCTTCGCTCCTTCAGGCATCCTACAGGAGTCATGGGAGGGCATTAGAAGTCCCACAGGATTGCTATAGTATTCCTAGGTTTTTATAAGTACTTTGACAATCACATGGGTGGCTCAAATAGGGATTAATAATACTAATACTAATACTGAAAATACTAATACTAATCGTTGTATTGAAGTCATGATTAATCTAGCAATGCCTGTCATATTGTTATGTCTTGTAGTAAGTTTTGTCTAATTTGTGGTTTTTAAGGAATATCTGGAAGTATCATGTCATTGTGAATTGGCTGAAATAGGGACTTTTAATCATTGTAACTGAAAACTGACTCCAGATTCGTGTTCATCATGCCCGAAAACTGCTAGAAACTAATTTTCAAGCAAATCTATTTTTCAAAAAATATTGCAAATTTTGCAAATATATGCCTTACAAAATTTGCAATATTTTTTGAAAAATACATTTGCTTGAAAATTAGTTCCTAGCAGTTTTCGGGCATGCTGAACACGAATCTGGAGTCAGTTTTCAGTAACAATGATTAAAAGTCCCTATTTCAGCCAATTCACAATGACATGATACTTCCAGATATTCCTTAAAAACCACAAATTAGACAAAACTTACTACAAGACATAACAATATGACAGGCATTGCTAGATTAATCATTACTAAAATACAATAGGTGAGGATGAACCTTTGTTACTTCGATAAGTTTTCTTCTATGACTCATAGTTTTGTGGCAAAATAACAAAAACCAAACACTATGTAAGCCTGTGTTAAATATACGCACAGAAATCGTCCACACACACATACATACACACACACACACACACACACACACACACACATAAAGAAGAGAAAGGGGAGATTTTATAGCAGTGTATAGAGCATCAATGGGTCTGGAAAAAATTGATAGAGAAGATCTGTTTGTGTGGGACGACAGAAGTACAAGAGGTCATGAGAAGAAATTGAAAAGGACAACATGCAAGAGGGATATAAAAAAATACAGCTTCCCGTATAGAAGCCTAGAAGCCTGGAACAACCTTGATGCAAAAGTGATTCATGCAAGAAGTATTCAGGACTTCAAAGGCAAGCTGGATAATAGTAGATTTGGAGACGGGACAGTACGAGCATAGATCTTTTCCTGTATGTTACAACTAGGTAAATACAACTAGGTAAATACACACACACACACACATACAAATAAATACTTGTTATGGCATTCTAATTACTAACAATGATAGGTAGTTACATTTAACTAGGACTTGTTTCGGTATCCGTTTCTTTCATTCCGTGTTCCAGCCACCACGTTGGAGACTTGGGGTAGTTCATTCACTATGTATAAATATAGGGTTACAGGGCCAGCAGAGTCAGTTATCTGGGCGCACTCGGGATATACACTTACTGTACATACTTGGATTTACTCGCCACGGGTATTCTAGTGAGACGTTGATTCCCTCACTAATATTACGCAGGGTTGTGTTATCTGCGTGTACTCTGCTGTACTGTCTCACTGCACTACATAAAATCCCTGCACGTCAACTTGGAGTTTTACTTTCATGCAAGAATACAACACTACTAATCCTTCCTCCTCATCAATGACTCATTAAAGTCAATCAAAGAATATTTAAGAAAAGACACATTTTAACACTCACCACATAGCTTGGAGACCCTTGTAGCTTCCTGATGTTCTATGTTTCTATGTTCTTGTAGGTTCCTGATGTTCTGATGTTCTTATATCTTTTCTTATGTTCCTATGTTCCTCCTCCCCACACAGCCTGGAAACAAATTAAAATATAAAATTAGTCTGTTGTTAGCCATAAGATTACGAAGGGTAGCTAAATATACCAAGTTAGTTAGTGGACAAGGATACTAAACAGGTCATAGCTATAAAATATTGCTTACTAAAAATCGTCTATACTTAAGAAAAGACACGTTTGAACACTCACATCACAGCCTGGAGACCCTTGTAGTTTCCTGATGTGCCTATGTTCTTATATCTTTACTAATGTCCTTATGTTCTTGTAGCTTCCTGATGTTCTTATGTTCTTATATCTTTACTAATGTTCTTATGTTCCTATATCCTTATGTTCTTGTAGCTTCCTGATGTGCCTATGTTCCTCCCCACAGCCGCAAGCTCTTCGTGGCCACCTACGAGGACCTGGCCAAGAAGATTATGGCCTACACCACACCCATGGACCAGGCCGTCTACTGGTGCATAGCGGCCAGCATGGTGGGTCTGGCGGCCATCCTCACCTTCATCGAGAGGCTGCAGCGTCGCTATGTGGCCCGGGAGGGAGCGGCCGTGTCCCTGGGGGTGGCCGCCTGGTACATGTTGTCGGCCATCCTGCAGCAGGGTGAGGCCGGGACCTGGGGGGGGGGGGGGGGGTTAATTAGTAGTAGGGAGGATTTATTAGCTAATTTCTCACCACTGACTCTTTCCTTCAGAACATAAGAACATCAGTAGTAGAAAAGGAAGGAAGGAAGGAAGGAAGGAAGGAAGGAAGGTTTGAAGGTTTGAAGGAAGGAAGGAAAGGTTTGAAGGTTTGAAAGAAGGAAGGAAGGTTTGAAGGAAGGAAGGAAGGAAGGAAGAATGGAAGAATGGAGGGAAGGAAGGAAGGAAGGAAGGAAGGAAGGAAGGAAGGAAGGAAGAAAGGAAGGAAGGTTTGAAGAAAGGAAGGAAGGAAGGAAGGTTTGAAGGAAGGAAAGGTTTGAAGGAAGGAAGGAAGGAAGGAAGGAAGGAAGGAAGGAAGGAAGGAAGGAAGGAAGGAAAGAAGGAAGGAAGAGAAAAGGAAAAATAAAACAGAAAGAAAGAAAACGAAAAAAGAAAGAAAGAGAGAATAAGGAACAGAAGAAAATAAGAAAATAAGGAAGCTACAAGAGGCCGTGAGATACAATAGTAAGATAGCTGTAAGAGTAACATACCTATTTATGTATCCCTCGGCTTTCTCCTTCTTCCTTCCTTCCTTCCTAGCTTCCTTCCTTCCTTCCTTCCTCCTTGCTGTCCAATGCTATAAAAATGGTCCTCTCTTCCCCTGGCTTCCTTCCTTCCTTCCTCCTTGCTGTCCAATGCTATAAAAATGGTCCTCTCTTCCCCTGGCTTCCTTCCTTCCTTCCTTCCTTCCTTCCTTCCTTCCTTCCTTCCGTCCGTCCTTCCTTCCTTCCTTCCTTCCTTCCTTGCTGTCCAATGCTATAACAAAGGACGTCTCTCCTCCCTGCAGGTTCCAACACATGTCCCGTCAGCTTAGCGGGGCGCGGGGTCTTCTGGCTTGGCTACAGTGTGTCTCCTAGCTTCCTTCCTTCCTTCCTTCCTTGCTGTTCAATGCTATAACAAAGGACGTCTCTCCTCCCTGAAGGTTCCAACACATGTCCCGTCAGCTTAGCGGGGCGCGGCATCTTCTGGCTCGGCTACAGTATTTCCCTCATCGTGTACACATCCTTCGCCGCCACGCTGATCTCGCACCTCGCCGTGGAGCAGCCCGCGCCCCTGCCCTTCACCGACCTCCAGGGGCTGTCCAAGCTGGCAGGCTGGGACGCCGGATGCAATAACAATGACCTCTTCCAAGTGGCGGCCTCGGTGGGTCAGCCCTGCGGGGAAATGCCATGCTATCTTAAGGTCTCATGCTTAACCCCTTGAGGCCCAGAACGTAATTTCCATTGTAATTTGGGAACCATTAGACGATTTTTAGTGACTATAAGCAATATTTTATAGCTATGACCTGTTTAGTATCCTTGTCCACTAACTCATTTGGTATATTCAGTTACTTTTCGTACTTTTATGGCTCGACAACAGACAATTTTATATAGCAAAGGAAAGATCTGGGTGTGAAGGGGTTAAAATGATGCCTCTGTTTACCTGATAATATGGTTAACTAGGATTGATTATAATTATAGTCTATTTTTTTTACCGAGGCAAAACAAAAAATCCATGCTATCTTAACACCTTCACGCCCAGATCTTTCCTTGGCTATATAAAAGTGTCTGTTGTTAGCCATAAAAGTACGAAAAGTAACTTAATATACCAAATCAACTAGTGGACAAGAATACTAAACAGGTTAGATCTACAAAATATTGCTTATATGCACTAAAAATCGTCTAATGGTACCCAAATTACAATGGAAATTACGTTCTGGGCCTCAAGGGGTTAAGGTCTCATAAGTAGCTCATTAGAAGATTAATATTTTTCTAAGCCCTTCAAACACTACTTCTAATAAATCAATAGAAAATAATAGTAATAATAACTCAAAGACCAACAATTTACTACAACAACAACAAAAATTACTTACATCAAATTAAAAATAAACAAATAATAAATGAAACAAAAACAACAATGACTTAAGGGTGGGTTACAATGACTTAAGGCTGGGTTACAATGACTTAAGGGTGGGTTACAATGACTTAAGGCTGGGTTACAATGACTTAAGGGTGGGTTACAATGACTTAAGGGTGGGTTACAATGACTTAAGGGTGGGTTACAATGACTTAAGGGTGGGTTACAATGACTTAAGGCTGGGTTACAATGACTTAAGGGTGGGTTACAATGACTTAAGGGTGGGTTACAATGACTTAAGGGTGGGTTACAATGACTTAAGGGTGGGTTACAATGACTTAAGGGTGGGTTACAATGACTTAAGGGTGGGTTACAATGACTTAAGGGTGGGTTACAATGACTTAAGGGTGGGTTACAATGACTTAAGGGTGGGTTACAATGACTTAAGGCTGGGTTACAATGACTTAAGGCTGGGTTACAATGACTTAAGGGTGGGTTACAATGACTTAAGGGTGGGTTACAATGACTTAAGGGTGGGTTACAATGACTTAAGGGTGAGTTACAATGACTTAAGGGTGGGTTACAATGACTTAAGGGTGGGTTACAATGACTTAAGGGTGGGTTACAATGACTTAAGGGTGGGTTACAATGACTTAAGGGTGGGTTACAATATCTTAAGGGTGGGTTACAATGACTTATTTCTAGCTTTATAGAGGATTAAAGAAGTAATGGGTGGGTTACAATGACTTAAGGGTGGGTTACAATGACTTAAGGGTGGGTTACAATGACTTAAGGGTGGGTTACAATAACTTAAGGGTGGGTTACAATGACTTAAGGGTGGGTTACAATGACTTAAGGGTGGGTTACAATGACTTAAGGGTGGGTTACAATGACTTAAGGGTGGGTTACAATGACTTAAGGCTGGGTTACAATGACTTAAGGCTGGGTTACAATGACTTAAGGCTGGGTTACAATGACTTTAGGGTGGGTTACAATGACTTACTTCCTCCTGTCGGGTCGCAGCAAACGTGTGTCGGGTCACAGACGGAGGAGTGTCGGGTGCTGCGTGAGGTGTGGGGGCGCGTGGTGATGAGGTCGCCGGGCAACTTGGTCAACTCCTACACTGAGGGCCTGGAGAAGGTGCTGCAGAGTGAGTCCCCAGTTGTTGTTGTTGTTGTGTTTTTTTACATCTTGGCCTATAGCGCCTGTAGGCAGTGACCTCCAGGGGTCGGATGGTAGGCCCTGGAGGCTCACTTGAGGGCTGTGATGGTAGGCTATGGAGGTTCACTTGAGGGCTGTGATGGTAGGCTCTGGAGGTTAACTTGAGGGCTGTGATGGTAGGCCCTGGAGGTTCACTTGAGGGCTGTGATGGTAGGCTCTGGAGGTTCACTTGAGGGCTGTGACGGTAGGCTCTGGAGGTTCACTTGAGGGCTGTGATGGTAGGCCCTGGAGGTTCACTTGAGGGCTGTGATGGTAGGCTCTGGAGGTTCACTTGAGGGCTGTGATGGAAGGCTCTGAAGGCTCACTTGAGGGCTGTGATGGTTGGTCCTCGCCCGTGGTGGTGCAGGCAGGATTTTTATAGTGACTCCTGTGATTAGAGGCTCATGCCGCCCCCCTGTGTCCTCCCATGCACTGGCCATCCAAGGCAGAGTTAATGGGCAGCATGTGGGTGTTCTTAGGCCACTCGACGATGCAGAAAGATTAAAAGTGGATTTATGGGTCTCACTCGGGATCGAACTCGAGTCTTCGAGAACGCCACCCGGTGACGCTAACCACTCTGCTACCGCCTCCCCAAAAGCTACTCTTGCCTTCAGGGGGTGTGAGTGGCGGCTGTTACTTGATCTCAGCCCATCATCCCTGCATCACAGCTCTCATAGTTCTCCTGAGGGCAAGAAAGATACTGGCTTGAAATAGTCACCCGGCAAATGAGATCCCAGAAGGTAGGATAGCATGAGCCTCTATACTGAAGAACATAACATTAAAACACTGAAGAACATAAGAAAATAAGGAAGCTACAAGAGGCTGTGAGACCTACACGTGGTAGTTCCTGTTACATAACCCCTTCACGCCCAGATCTTTCCTTGGCTATAAAAAATTGTATGTTGTTGAGTCATAAAATTACGATAAGTAACTGAATATACCACATATAGTTAGTGGACAAGGATACTAATCAGGTCATAACTATTCAATATTGCTTGTAGTCACTAAAAGTTGTGTGATGGTGGCGAAATTACAATGGAAATTATGTTCTGGGTCTCAAGGGGTTCCATCAAGGCTCTCAGATAAACAGACACTTTCCTTTGGCAGGTAAGTATGTGTTCATTGGCGTTGACCTGACCACCAACAACTACCTCCGCGGCCTGCCCCTAGCGGACTCCTGCAGGATCAAGGAGCTGCCCGGACGCTACATTACAGGCGGCATCGCTATAGGCCTGCAGAAACACTCGCCCTTCAGGAAGATATTTGATCGCAGGTATGTGGGGTGTCTGTGTGTGTGTGGTGGGGGGGGGGGGGGGGGGGGGGGTTGTGTGTGGTGTGTGTGTGTGTGTGTGTGTGTGTGTGTGTGTGTGTGTGTGTGTGTGTGTGTGGTGTGTGTGTGTGTGTGTGAGTTGTGTGTGTGTGTGTGTGAGTTGTGTGTGTGTGTGTGTGTGAGTTGTGTGTGTGTGTGTGAGTTGTGTGTGTGTGTGTGTGTGTGTGTGTGTGTGTGTTGTGTGTGGGTGTGTGAGGGTGTGTGTAGTTAGGAGGGTTAATAAGGGTAATCACACAAACCTGGTGATTTGTACAGCCACTATGCCACTACTACTACTACTACTACTACTACTATCAATAAATACTTAGCAATGGAAATAGAAGTAGTGGTAGCAGTAGTAGTAGTAGTAGTAGTAGTAGTAGTAGTAGTAGTAGTAGTAGTAGTAGTAGTAGTAGTAGTTAGGAGGGTTGCTAGGAGTAGTCACACACACCTGGGTATCTGTACAGCCTGCAGGTGATGCGAGAGTCCGGGCTGCTGAACAAGTTGAGGCTGAAGTGGCTGGCTGCTGGGGGGGGACAAGGGTGCACGTCCCGGACCGCTGTGACCGCCTCACTCTCAGACGTGGCGGCCACCTTCATACTGCTGATGGCCGGCGCTGCGCTCAGCTGTCTGCTGCTGCTGCTGGAGTGTTGGGTGGGTGGCCACACACACACACACAAACACCAAAAAAAATAAAAATAATAATAATAATAATAATAATGATAATAATAATAATAATAATAATGATAATAAATGTAAATATGGAGACGGGACCATATATGTTAACCCCTTCACGCCCAGATCTTTCCTTGGCTATATAAAATTGTCTGTTGTTAGCCATAAAATTACGAAAAGTAAATGAATATACCAAATTAGCTAGTGGACAAGGATACTAAACAGGTCATAGCTGTAAATTATTGCTTATAGTCACTAAAATTGTGCCCAAATTAGAAAGGAAATTACGTTCTGGGCCTCAAGGGGTTAACACCAGGCTATGTATACATCATAAAATATACACCCTATTAGCCCGTAATATTACCACCCATGTTACTTTATATCATTTGAACACCTAGTCTATTCTCCTATAGTACAAACTTCTACAGCATCTACTATCTACTACTACTATAATTCTACCAATACATAAAAAAATATATATATACTTTGTCCTGAAGCAAACAAATTATTCCCCTAAATTGTCTACTAGGCGTAATATCATGAAACAAGACCTACCTCTTGTCACGGCCTCTTGTAGCTTCCTTATGTTCTGATGTGTCTGCAGATCTGCCTCTCGTAGCTTCCTTATGTTCTGATGTTCTGATGTGTCTGCAGATCTGCCTCTTGTAGCTTCCTTATGTTCTGATGTGTCTGCAGATCTGCCTCTTGTAGCTTCCTTATGTTCTGATGTGTCTGCAGATCTGCCTCTTGTAGCTTCCTTATGTTCTGATGTGTCTGCAGATCTGCCTCTTGTAGCTTCCTTATGTTCTGATGTTCTGATGTGTCTGCAGATCTGCCTCTTGTAGCTTCCTTATGTTCTGATGTGTCTGCAGATCTGCCTCTTGTAGCTTCCTTATGTTCTGATGTTCTGATGTGTCTGCAGATCTGCCTCTTGTAGCTTCCTTATGTTCTCATGTTCTGATGTGTCTGCAGATCTGCCTCTTGTAGCTTCCTTATGTTCTGATGTTCTGATGTGTCTGCAGATCTGCCTCTTGTAGCTTCCTTATGTTCTGATGTTGTTGTCCTATGTTCTGATGTGTCTGCAGATATGCCTCTTGTAGCTTCCTTATGTTCTCATGTCCTACGTTCTGATGTGTCTGCAGATCTACTATGTGGCGCCAGGAGGGGCGGGGCGGTCCTGGTGGCGCCGACTTCTCCCTCAAGCTTCAGCGAGGCACACCTGAGGGAAAAAAACAAAATAAATGTTAAAAAAGTAAAAAAAAGTCGGCCGTGTAAAAGAATATTAATACCGAGAGAGAGAAAATAACTCTCTAACAAAACCTTATCATTATTTTCGCTTATAAGGAATGGTGATTGTGGTGATTATAGGTAGTGGTGGTGGTGGTGATTAATTCTAGTAGTGGTGATGATTTAATTCTAGTGGTGGTACTGGTGGTGGTGATGTTAAATAGTGGTGGTGGTGGCGAAACGCGTTCAATATGACTAAAGTATCGAACAAAATATTACGTCATCCTTCTTTCCATGTCAATATACTTCATGCACATGCACTAGTTTTATATGCATGTATGTGTGTACGTGCGTGATGTGAGGGGAAGAGAGGGGAGGGTGTAAAATTAATATCGAGAAAAAAAAACCATCTTTCATTCTGCTACAAAAACCATTCCTTATTTTCTCCTCAACCTTTACTCTTACCGTGTACAAAACATTGCCTTGTTAATAATGAATGTTAGGAATAGTTAGTGACAATGTTAGGATGTTAGTAATAATGAAGTTAGATTGTTCCCAATAAAATAGTTTGATTGTAACTTTTCTTCCTTTGATTTTCCCGAGATTCATCACCCAATGTTGTGACGAACTTGAGGAGAGGAGGAGAGGAGGGAGGAGAGAGGAGGAAGAGAGGAGGAAGAAGGGGAGAGAGGAAGGAAGAGAGAAGGAAGGAAGAAGAGAGAGGAAGGAGGAGGAGAGAGGAGGAAGAGAGAAGGAAGAGAGGAGGAAGAGAGGAAGGAAGAGAGGAGGAAGAAGAGGAAGGAAGGAGAGAGAGGAAGGAGGAGGAGGAAGAGAGGAAGGAAGAGAGGAGGAAGAAGAGGAAGGAAGGAGAGAGAGGAAGGAGGAGGAGGAAGGAAGAGAGAAGGAAGAGAGGAGGAAGAAGAGGAAGGAAGGAGAGAGAGGAAGGAGGAGGAGGAAGGAGGAAGAGAGGAAGGAAGGAGAGAGAGGAAGGAGGAGGAGGAAGGAAGAAGAGAGGAGGAAGAGAGGAGGAAGAGAGGAAGGAAAAGCGAAGGAAGAGAGTGGAGGAAGAAGAGAGGAGGAAGAAGAGAGGAGGAAGAGAGGAGGAAGGAAGAAGGAGAGGAAGAGAGAAAAGACGTAGAATTAGCCACTCTAACCAGGTACAAAATATTACATGTCTATACTCACAGACATGGCAGGCCTCTCCTCCTTCCTCCTCTCCCCATCCACCCGGGAGAGGGACCACTCTGACAACAAACCCAGGCCGGTGGTGGTGGTCAGCCATGGCAGGCAATCCAGCCAGGCCCTCAGCCGAACTCTGGGCTTGCCTGTCAGGAGGAGCATCCGGTAAATAAAACTCACGCCACAAATGTAAATGATGAACGCCGACAATAGAAGTGTCATCGAGTGTCTGACCTCATAAGACAATATGGGAAAATGTGATGCTAAACAGAGATGATACTTACACAGTCCTCCGTTGACTCACACTCTCAGCGCCAGACCAGCAGCCTCGCAGTCAGGAAACAATACTAATGGTTCAGTTTATAGCTGGAAGTGTAGATTTTACAAAGAAATAGGGAGAAACTGGTTCACAAATAGGGTGGTAAATGATTGGAATGGACTCAGTCGTTAGGTGGTCAGTGCGGAGTCATTAGGGAGTTTTAAAAGGAGGCTGGATAACTTCATGGATGGGGATGAAAGGTGGATGTAGGTAGTGTTAAGTAACAGGAACTACCTCGTGTAGGTCTCCCGGCCTCTTATAGCTTCCTTATGTTCTTATGTTTGGCTGTGTGCGATTTACTTAAGTCGTATTTACCTAGTTGTGATATACAGGATTTACAGGGCCTGAGCTACACTCGTGGGGTCCCGTCTCCGTATCTACATTGATCCAGTCTTTCTTTGCTGATATCACCTCCTCGTTTAGTCCATTCCAAACTTCTACAATTCTATGAGGGAAGCTGTACTTCTTTATGTTGTTCAGGCATCTCCCATTTCCTAATATTGTTGTATGTCCTCTTGTGTAACGACCTTCTCTTTGCTTCAGAGTCAGTAGTCTCTCATTGTCTGTTTCTTCCATCTTAGTTATCAGCTTAAAAATTGTTATTAAGTTTCCTCTTTCTCTTCTTTGCTCAAGTGCTGGTAATTTGATCTCTCTCAACCTTTCCTCGCCAGTCAGTTCTTCTAGCTCTGTTACCATCCTCGTTGCCATTCTCTGTAGCCTCTCTAGCTCTGTTACCATCCTCGTTGCCATTCTCTGTAGCCTCTCTAGCTCTGTTACCATCCTTGTTGCCATTCTCTGTAGCCTCTCTAGCTCTGTTACCATCCTTGTTACCATTCTCTGTAGCCTCTCTAGCTCTGTTACCATCCTTGTTGCCATTCTCTGTAGCCTCTCCAACTTTTTCCCATGCTACTTCTCCGCTATCTTTGTGTGCCTATCAGATCACTACACAGTGTTAAAGTCTTCACTAAGATCTCCAGGTGTGCCTATCAGATCACTACACAGTGTCAACGCCTTCACTAAGATCTCCAGGTGTGCCTATCAGATCACTACACAGTGTCAACGCCTTCACTAAGATCTCCAGGTGTGCCTATCAGATCACTACACAGTGTCAACGCCTTCACTAAGATCTCCAGGTGTGCCTATCAGATCACTACACAGTGTCAACGCCTTCACTAAGATCTCCAGGTGTGACTATCAGATCACCACACAGTGTTAACGCCTTCACTAAGATCTCCAGGTGTGCCTATCAGATCACTACACAGTGTTAACGCCTTCACTAAGATCTCCAGGTGTGCCTATCAGATCACCACACAGTGTTAACGCCTTCACTAAGATCTCCAGGTGTGACTATCAGATCACTACACAGTGTTAACGCCTTCACTAAGATCTCCAGGTGTGCCTATCAGATCACCACACAGTGTTAACGCCTTCACTAAGATCTCCAGGTGTGCCTATCAGATCACCACACAGTGTTAACGCCTTCACTAAGATCTCCAGGTGTGCCTATCAGATCACTACACAGTGTCAACGCCTTCACTAAGATCTCCAGGTGTGCCCATCAGATCACTACACAGTGTCAACGCCTTCACTAAGATCTCCAGGTGTGCCTATCAGATCACTACACAGTGTCAACGCCTTCACTAAGATCTCCAGGTGTGCCTATCAGATCACTACACAGTGTTAACGCCTTCACTAAGATCTCCAGGTGTGCCTATCAGATCACTACACAGTGTCAACGCCTTCACTAAGATCTCCAGGTGTGCCTATCAGATCACTACACAGTGTCAACGCCTTCACTAAGATCTCCAGGTGTGCCTATCAGATCACTACACAGTGTCAACGCCTTCACTAAGATCTCCAGGTGTGCCTATCAGATCACTACACAGTGTTAACGCCTTCACTAAGATCTCCAGGTGTGCCTATCAGATCACTACACAGTGTTAACGCCTTCACTAAGATCTCCAGGTGTGCCTATCAGATCACTACACAGTGTTAACGCCTTCACTAAGATCTCCAGGTGTGCCTATCAGATCACTACACAGTGTTAACGCCTTCACTAAGATCTCCAGGTGTGCCTATCAGATCACTACACAGTGTTAACGCCTTCACTAAGATCTCCAGGTGTGCCTATCAGATCACTACACAGTGTTAACGCCTTCACTAAGATCTCCAGGTGTGCCTATCAGATCACCACACAGTGTCAACGCCTTCACTAAGATCTCCAGGTGTGCCCATCAGATCACTACACAGTGTCAACGCCTTCACTAAGATCTCCAGGTGTGCCTATCAGATCACTACACAGTGTCAACGCCTTCACTAAGATCTCCAGGTGCAAATCAAACACTTTGGTTCTGTATGAAATGGTGTTTGTTTACAAACTTACATAGGAATACTTGTAGTTTCACCGTTGAGCTATTACTAAAGGATTGGTCATCTATATGTACATCCAATGTCTTACTTATGTACATATAAGCCTGCAGGTACACGGGTTTCATATAGCATTAACAAAACGTTTCTCGCTTCATCACATCAACACATCACTTGTAATCCATCAGTTACCTTGACAAACTGAAAAATACACCATCGGCAATGACAAAAATAAATATAATGAATATAAAGAAAAGCCAAAGACCTCCACGGCCATTACTGAACGCGTGGAAAACTTCAATCAAATGTATCCATGGACAGCATCACTCTGAGTCCACAGTAAAAAGGTGCCACCATTGCTCTGACAGCAGTGCCAGTGCCACCATTGTTCTGACAGCAGTGCCAGTGCCACCCTTGTTCTGACAGCAGTGCCAGTGCCACCCTTGTTCTGACAGCAGTGCCAGTGCCACCCTTGTTCTGACAGCAGTGCCAGTGCCACCATTGCTCTGACAGCAGTGCCACCATTGCTCTGACAGTAGTGCCAGTGCCACCCTTGTTCTGACAGCAGTGCCACCATTGCTCTGACAGCAGTGCCAGTGCCACCCTTGTTCTGACAGCAGTGCCAGTGCCACCATTGCTCTGACAGCAGTGCCAGTGCCACCCTTGTTCTGACAGCAGTGCCAGTGCCACCATTGCTCTGACAGCAGTGCCAGTGCCACCCTTGCCCTGACAGCAGTGCCAGTGCCGCCCTTGTTCTGACAGCAGTGCCAGTGCCACCATTGCTCTGACAGCAGTGCCAGACACACTACTGCTCTGACAGCAGTGCCAGACACACTACTGCTCAGACAGCAGTGCCAGAAAGACCTGTCGTCCGATGATGTAGGATCTGTTGAGGCTCTGCACGGCGCGCGAGGCGTCGTTGGGGTTCCTGAAGCAGACCCGGGCGTCGGCCGTCGGCTGGTTGAACTCATTGTAGCGGCGGATGATGTTCTCGGGACGCAGCTCGGGAAATTCTCCGAAGAAGTTGATGATGTCTTCCGTGGTGGCTCTGTAGGGCACATTGCCCAGGGACACCACACAGCCGGGCTTGCCAAACTCCTCCGGCGTGATGGCGGTGCCCATCACCTCCTCCCCCGCTCCCACTCCAGTGCCAGGGGGGGCGGGCTCCACCGGGTCCTTCAGCAGGGGCACGGAGCTCCTCCCCCGGCCAAAGCCTCCGTCGGGCATCCCTCGAATGCCGGGGGGCATGGCCGGGGGCATCCTGGGCATGAAGGGTCTGAAGGGTCTGGGGGCTCCCGGGAACTGTGGCATCATGGCCCCGCGGTAGGGCGGCTGCTGGCCCATCAGGCCCGGGGCAATGAAGCCCTGCAGCTGGTCCGGCCCCAGACCCATCCTGGCCGCCTCCTCCGGCCCCATCACCATGGCCTTGGGGTCGTCCGGGCCGTTGTGGTTGTTGTCTTTCTTGTCGTCCTTGGCGTCACCGCCGGTCACGCTGCCTCTGCCGGGCTTGTCTCCGGTCTTCTGGCCTTTGCGGATCAGCTCCAGGGGATCGAAGGGCAGGCCCATGGTGGCCATGACCAGAGGCTTGGCTATCAGCTCAATGTCCACCTTGGCCTTGCACAGCTGCTGCCGGCTCTTGGCCACGGCCTTGCGGGTGTCCTCGGTGAGGGGGAAGATGACGTAGACCTGGCGGCTGCCGTCGCCCTGGGGCTCGCAGAAGTGGAAGCGCTCCGGCACCAGACCCTCGTCGCTGAAGAAGTCCCTCAGGTTGGCCTCCGTGGCGTCCTTGGGCACGCCCTTCATCACCACGCTGTCCGTCAGCAGGTCCGCGCCCATCGGCTGGTGCTTGGGAGAACCCTCACCCACCTTCTCGGGTCTCTTCTCCTCGGTCTTCTTCTTGTCTTTGTCCGGCTGGCTGTTGGCGTGCGAGGACTCTCTGTTCCTGCCGGCCGCCGCCATAGCGTCCGGGGGACACAATTCCACGCTGAGGTTGTTGTTAGCGCCGGGGTTGTTGAGGGAGCCGGCGGCGTGGCGAGCGGCCTCTGCGGTGCTCATCTTGACAAAGCAGCGGCCCTTGTCGTGCTCTATGATGATGTCCTGCACGTTGTAGTGGCTCAGGAACTGGGCGACCTCCCTCTCAGTGCAGCCCGGGGGAATGCCGGACACACACACGCAGCTGCTCTCCGTCCAGGGCTGGTTGTCGGGCGTGGCCAGCAGGGAGCGGTGGCCCGGCGGCCCTGGCCCCGGCGGTCCTGGCCCCGGCGGCCCCGGCCCCGGCGGCCCCGGCCCTGGCGGTCCCGGCCCCGGGGGAAACATCTTCATCTGGTTGGCGTCGACGGCTGCCTCGTATTGCCCCTCGCCGATCAGCATCACCTCCACCTTGCTGCCAAAGATGTAATTCCCGGAGCACATCAGAGCTCTCTGGGCGTCCCGGGGGGAGGAAAACTGCAGGAGAGCCACGTCGGTCCTGTTGCCCAGGTCGTTGGAGACCAGCTTGATGCCCGTCTTGGGCACGTAGATGCCCTGGAAGAGATCGCGGATGGCCCGGTAGGAGGCCCCCAGGGGCACGTTGCGCAGCTCCACGCTGCACGTGTCCTCCGTCCAGTCACCGGGGCCAAAGGGGGCGCCCCCCCGCCCCCCTCTGAACCCCCCCCGCCCCCTGAAGCCGCCCCGGAACCCGAACGCCTCGTCCCCGTTCTCCTCCGGGAAGCCCCCCGGGTATGCCCCAAAGCGGGGGTTGAAGCCCCCCCGCCCCCGGTCCATGCCCCGGCCACCCCGGCCCCGGTAGTTGGAGTAGCCGCCGCCGCCGCCAAAGCCGTCCTCGTACGAATCCCGGTCGTCTCTCCGGCCAAAGTCGTCCTTCCACGCGTCGCCTCGTCCGGGCCATTTGTCGTCGTCCCTGTCCCTGTCCCTCTCTCTGTCCCTGTCTCTGTCCCTGTCCCTCTCCCTGTCCCTGTCCCTGTCCCTGTCCCTATCCCTGTCTCTGTCCCTGTCGCCCCAGGTGTCCCGCCTGCCGCGGGAGTGCCACTCACTGGAAGGCTCGCCGCCGCCGCCGCCGCCGCCGCCGCCACCACTCTCACGCTTGTCCACAGACTCCCACCGGCTGCTTCGCTCCCTCTTGCTCCCGCCGCCGCCGCTGCTGTTGCTGCCGTCCCAGCCGGCACCGTCCTCCCGGGAGCCCCTCTCCTCCTCCTTGCCCCGCCCCTCCCTCGGGTCCACCTCACCCCGGAAGCCTCGGTCCCGGGGGTCCCGCTGCCTGGAGGCGTCGCCCCCCCGCCCCCCCCGGGGGTCCATGTAGTCCATGTCGGGAGCCATGGGCGGCGGGCGACCCATTGGGCCACCGTTCCCGAAGCCGAAGCCGTCGCCGGGACCCCTGAAGCCCATGGGTCGCCCCTGGGGACCCCCGAAGGGTTGACTCTGGGGGGGACCGTCGCCCAGAAGACCTCCCTTGATGTCCATCCTTGGGGGGTCGCCGGGACCCCTGGACATGTTGCCTCTCATGCCCCGGGGGTCAGACAGGATCTCCGGTCCCTCCAAAACAATGGGACTGTCATCGACGGCCTCCGTCTCCATCGGCTCGTTGAACTTTGTGGCGAGCGGCGAGTCCGAGGAATTCATCCCGCCAAATCCCGGCGGCAATCCCGAGTTGAACATTTTTCCCTGGTGGAAGGTTGGCGGCATGCCCGGGGTGGAGGCGAAGGGCGGGCCCGGGCTGTGCGAGGGTGTCTGCAGGGGGGAGCTCTTCAAGGGTTCCGCCAGGCTGCTGGGCAAGGGTATCTTGAGGCAGGGTATTTCTCCCAGGCCCGGGATGCCGTCGCTGTTGGCGCCGGGAGGACAGCTGCTCTCCTTGGTCATGTCCACCAGGCTGATGCACCCGTCATTCTTGTCCAGGCTCACGCGATCGCCGCGCTCCCGCCCGGAACGACTGCCACGCTCCTTGTCGCGGTCGCGGTCGCGGGTCCTGTCACGCCCGCGGTCCCTGTCTCGGCTGCGGCTGCGGCGGCGGCTGCGGCTGCCGCGGTCTCGGCTCCTGGAGCGTGAGCGCGTCCTGTGGCGGCGACGGCGCTCTCGGTCCCGGGAGCGTGAGCGGGAACGTGTGCGCGACCGTGTCCTGCGGCGCCGGCCCTTGCTGTCCCTCCTGGAGGACGACGACGAGGACTTCTTGTCGTCCTTCTTGTCTGGTGCGGAGTTGTTGTTGGAGGCTGTGTGCGGGTCCCCCGGCTTGGCTTGCGGGGGCGGCAGGCTGGGCGTGTTGGGCATGTTGGGTGTGGCTGTGGGGGGCATGGACATGGAGGAGCCTGGCTGGGGTACGTGCTGACTGGGCAGGGGCACCATGTGGGGTGGCATGTGGGAGAGCATGTGGTCTGGGGGGTCACGATGGCCGTGCACCGGGTACGGGGTGTGTGCGGCCATCTGTTGGTGCTGTACGCCGGATATGGCGGGCTGCTGTGGCTGTGGCTTGGGCTGTGGTGGCGGCTGTGTAGGCTGTGGCGAGGGTGTGGGCTGTGTGGGGATGACTGGGGGCGCCACAAAGCCCTGCAGTGCCATGGCCTGTTGACGGGCGGCCTCGATCACCTTCTGCATCTCGCTGCGTGACGACAGCAGCAGAGTGACCTGGATGCTCTTCAGACTGGTGCCTGTCTTCTGCATGGCCAGGCGGGCATCCTCATCCGTGCTGAAGAGTTACCAAGAGTTACCCAAGAGTTATCAAGAGTGTCTGATAGCTGGAGGCCTTCCTAATGACTGAAGGATGACCCAAGAGTTATCAAGAGTGTCTGATAGCTGGAGGCCTTCCTAATGACTGAAGGATGACCCAAGAGTTATCAAGAGTGTCTGATAGCTGGAGGCCTTCCTAATGACTGAAGGATGACCCAAGAGTTATCAAGAGTGTCTGATAGCTGGAGGCCTTCCTAATGACTGAAGGATGACCCAAGAGTTATCAAGAGTGTCTGATAGCTGGAGGCCTTCCTAATGACTGAAGGATGACCCAAGAGTTATCAAGAGTGTCTGATAGGTGGAGGCCTTCCTAATGACTGAAGGATGACCCAAGAGTTACCAAGAGTGTCTGATAGGTGGAGGCCTTCCTAATGACTGAAGGATGACCCAAGAGTTACCAAGAGTGTCTGATAGTCTAATGACTCAAGGACTGAGGGGCTGGCACAGTGCCACACTATGCAGGGCCTGACTCACCTGAAGGCAATGAAGGCGTCGCCCAGCTCGCCACCCACGATGTGCACGCCGCCCTCGGGAATGCTGAGGCCCTTGAAGAACTCCCGGATGTCCAGGGCGTTGGCAGACCAGGGCAAGTTTTGCAGGCGGATGATCACACTCATGGCGGCGGCGGTGGGGCTGTAATTTAACAATAGATTTAATTTTACCATAGCTCAAATGAAAGGTCTTAACCTGTTTGTGTTTATTAATTTTGAGATGTATTACCTACTACTACCTATCATAGGTTTTCAGGTATTCAAGAAAAACGTGATTTTCCCCAAAAAAATATTGAATGTCCTATTTAATCCTCCCTATTTGATAATAAGTTGATCCCTATTATATTGATGAATTACTTTATTATTATTTTTATATATGGGTTTCCGGAAAATAAAACTATCTCCATTAGAACAATCACCTATTGTAGGCCAGGAAAAATTTGTCAGTGTCTCTGAAAACTACCGCGAAGTTCTCGTCCATTATTACCATGAGTATATATAATAATAGGTATATATATATAATATACCCCTAATAGGGGTATATTATCTATACCCCTATTAGGGGTATAGATAATATACCCCTATATATATACCTAATAGGGGTATAGATAATATACCCCTTTATACCCTTTTATATATATATATACTATACCACAAATATATTCCCCGATTACTACCCAAAGGCCTTTAAAGGTCCCTCGGTGTTCCCTGCGCTGCTCTGGGCGAGGGCAAAGGCCTTTAAAGGTCCCTCGGTAGTTCCCTGCGCTGCTCTGAGCGAAGGCAAAGGCCTTTAAAGGTCCCTCGGTAGTTCCCTGCGCTGCTCTGGGCGAGGGCAAAGGCCTTTAAAGGTCCCTCGGTAGTTCCCTGCGCTGCTCTGAGCGAAGGCAAAGGCCTTTAAAGGTCCCTCGGTAGTTCCCTGCGCTGCTCTGGGCGAGGGCAAAGGCCTTTAAAGGTCCCTCGGTAGTTCCCTGCGCTGCTCTGAGCGAAGGCAAAGGCCTTTAAAGGTCCCTCGGTAGTTCCCTGCGCTGCTCTGGGCGAGGGCAAAGGCCTTTAAAGGTCCCTCGGTAGTTCCCTGCGCTGCTCTGAGCGAGGGCAAAGGCCTTTAAAGGTCCCTCGGTAGTTCCCTGCGCTGCTCTGAGCGAGGGCAAAGGCCTTTAAAGGTCCCTCGGTAGTTCCCTGCGCTGCTCTAGGCGAGGGCAAAGGCCATTAAAGGTCCCTCGGTAGTTCCCTGCGCTGCTCTGGGCGAGGGCAAAGGCCTTTAAAGGTCCCTCGGTAGTTCCCTGCACTGCTCTAGGCGAGGGCAAAGGCCTTTAAAGGTCCCTCGGTAGTTCCCTGCGCTGCTCTAGGCGAGGGCAAAGGCCTTTAAAGGTCCCTCGGTAGTTCCCTGCGCTGCTCTGGGCGAGGGCAAAGGCCTTTAAAGGTCCCTCGGTAGTTCCCTGCGCTGCTCTGGGCGAGGGCAAAGGCCTTTAAAGGTCCCTCGGTAGTTCCCTGCGCTGCTCTGAGCGAGGGCAAAGGCCTTTAAAGGTCCCTCGGTAGTTCCCTGCGCTGCTCTAGGCGAGGGCAAAGGCCTTTAAAGGTCCCTCGGTAGTTCCCTGCGCTGCTCTGGGCGAGGGCAAAGGCCTTTAAAGGTCCCTCGGTAGTTCCCTGCGCTGCTCTGGGCGAGGGCAAAGGCCTTTAAAGGTCCCTCGGTAGTTCCCTGCGCTGCTCTGAGCGAGGGCAAAGGCCTTTAAAGGTCCCTCGGTAGTTCCCTGCGCTGCTCTAGGCGAGGGCAAAGGCCTTTAAAGGTCCCCCGGTGCTCCCTGCGCTGCTCTGGGCGAGGGCAAAGGCCTTTAAAGGTCCCCCGGTGCTCCCTGCGCTGCTCTGGGCGAGGGCAAAGGCCTTTAAAGGTCCCCCGGTGATCCCTGCGCTGCTCTAGGCGAGGGCAAAGGCCTTTAAAGGTCCCCCGGTGGTCCCTGCGCTGCTCTGGCCGAGGGCAAAGGTCTTTAAAGGTCCCTGCGCTGCTTTAGGCGAGGGCAAAGGCCTTTAAAGGTCCCTGCACTGCTTTGGGCGAGGGCAAAGGCCTTTAAAGGTCCCTGCGCTGCTCTAAGCGAGGGCAAAGGCCTTCAAAGGTCCCCCGGTGGTTCCCTGCGCTGCTCTGGGCGAGGGCAAAGGCCTTAAAGGTCCCTGCGCTGCTCTGGGCGAGGGCAAAGGCCTTAAAGGTCCCTGCACTGCTCTGGCCGAGGGCAAACGCCTTTAAAGGTCCCTGCGCTGCTCTGGCCGAGGGCAAAGACTTTTAAAGGTCCCTGCGCTGCTCTGGCCGAGGGCCAAGGCCTTTAAAGGTCCCTGCGCTGCTCTGGCCGAGGGCAAAGACCTTTAAAGGTCCCTGCGCTGCTCTGGCCGAGGGCAAAGGCCTTTATAGGTCCCTGCGCTGCTCTGGGCGAGGGCAAAGGCCTTTAAAGGTCCCTGCGCTGCTCTGGGCGAGGGCAAAGGCCTTTAAAGGTCCCTGCGCTGCTCTGGGCGAGGGCAAAGGCCTTTAAAGGTCCCTGCGCTGCTCTGGGCGAGGGCAAAGGCCTTTAAAGGTCCCTGCGCTGCTCTGGACTAGGGCAAAGGCCTTTAAAGGTCCCTGCGCTGCTCTGGGCGAGGGCAAAGGCTTTCATTTTCTTTCAATACAACATGCGAGATCTTGATTTTTTCACATCATTTATTCAAGTGACTCTTAGGAGATTATTAGGGGCATATTATATATACCCTTGCTAGGGGCATATTATATATACCCTTGCTAGGGGCATATTATATATACCCTTACTAGCGGCATATTATATATACCCTTACTAGGGGCATATTATATATACCCTTACTAGGGGCATATTATATATACCCTTACTAGGGGCATATTATATATACCCTTGCTAGGGGCATATTATATATACCCTTACTAGGGGCATATTATATATACCCTTGCTAGGGGCATATTATATATACCCTTACTAGCGGCATATTATATATACCCTTACTAGGGGCATATTATATATACCCTTACTGGGGGCATATTATATATACCCTTACTAGGGGCATATTATATATACCCTTACTAGGGGCATATTATATATACCCTTACTAGGGGCATATTATATATACCCTTACTAGGGGCATATTATATATACCCTTGCTAGGGGCATATTATATATACCCTTACTAGGGGCATATTATATATACCCTTGCTAGGGGCATATTATATATACCCTTACTAGGGGCATATTATATATACCCTTACTAGGGGCATATTATATATACCCTTACTAGGGGCATATTATATATACCCTTACTAGGGGCATATTATATATACCCTTACTAGGGGCATATTATATATACCCTTACTAGGGGCATATTATATATACCCTTACTAGGGCATATTATATATACCTTTACTAGGGGCATATTATATATAACCCTTACTAGGGGCATATTATATATACCCTTACTAGGGGCATATTATATATACCCTTACTAGGGGCATATTATATATACCCTTACTAGGGGCATATTTATATATACCCTTACTAGGGCATATTATATATACCCTTACTAGGGGCATATTATATATACCCTTACTAGGGGCATATTATATATACCCTTACTAGGGGCATATTATATATACCCTTACTAGGGCATATTATATATACCCTTACTAGGGGCATATTATATATACCCTTACTAGGGGTATATTATATATACCCTTACTAGGGGCATATTAATATACCCTTGCTAGGGGCATATTATATATACCCTTACTAGGGGCATATTATATTACCCTTACTAGGGGCATATTAATATACCCTTACTAGGGTATATTATATATACCCTTACTAGGGGCATATTATATATACCCTTACTAGGGGCATATTATATTACCCTTACTAGGGGCATATTATATATACCCTTACTAGGGGTATATTATATATACCCTTACTAGGGCATATTTATATACCCTTGCTAGGGGCATATTATATATACCCTTACTAGGGCATATTATATATACCCTTCTAGGGGCATAGTTATATACCCTTACTAGGGGCATATTATATAACCCTTACTAGGGGCATATTATATATACCCTTACTAGGGGCATATTATTATACCCTTACTAGGGGCATATTATTAACCCGTATAGGGTATATTATATATACCCTTACTAGGGGCATATTATATATACCCTTACTAGGGGCATATTATATATACCCTTACTAGGGCATATTATATATACCCTTACTAGGGGCATATTATATATACCCTTACTAGGGGCATATTATATATACCCTTACTAGGGGCATATTATATATACCCTTACTAGGGGCATATTATATATACCCTTACTAGGGGCATATTATATATACCCTTACTAGGGGTATATTATATATACCCTTACTAGGGGCATATTATATATACCCTTACTAGGGGCATATTATATATACCCTTACTAGGGGCATATTATATATACCCTTACTAGGGGCATATTATATATACCCTTACTAGGGGCATATTATATATACCCTTACTAGGGGCATATTATATATACCCTTACTAGGGGCATATTATATATACCCTTACTAGGGGCATATTATATATACCCTTACTAGGGGCATATTATATATACCCTTACTAGGGGCATATTATATATACCCTTACTAGGGGCATATTATATATACCCTTACTAGGGGTATATTATATATACCCTTACTAGGGGCATATTATATATACCCTTACTAGGGGCATATTATATATACCCTTACTAGGGGTATATTATATATACCCTTACTAGGGGCATATTATATATACCCTTACTAGGGGCATATTATATATACCCTTGCTAGGGGCATATTATATATACCCTTACTAGGGGCATATTATATATACCCTTACTAGGGGTATATTATATATACCCTTACTAGGGGCATATTATATATACCCTTACTAGGGGCATATTATATATACCCTTGCTAGGGGCATATTATATATACCCTTACTAGGGGCATATTATATATACCCTTACTAGGGGCATATTATATATACCCTTACTAGGGGCATATTATATATACCCTTACTAGGGGTATATTATATATACCCTTACTAGGGCATATTATATATACCCTTACTAGGGGTATATTATATATACCCTTACTAGGGGCATATTATATATACCCTTACTAGGGGCATATTATATATACCCTTACTAGCGGCATATTATATATACCCTTACTAGGGGCATATTATATATACCCTTACTAGGGGCATATTATATATACCCTTACTAGGGTATATTATATATACCCTTACTAGGGGCATATTATATATACCCTTACTAGGGGCATATTATATATACCCTTACTAGGGGCATATTATATATACCCTTACTAGGGGCATATTATATATACCCTTACTAGGGGCATATTATATATACCCTTACTAGGGGCATATTATATATACCCTTACTAGGGGCATATTATATATACCCTTACTAGGGGCATATTATATATACCCTTACTAGGGGTATATTATATATACCCTTACTAGGGGCATATTATATATACCCTTACTAGGGGCATATTATATATACCCTTACTAGGGGCATATTATATATACCCTTACTAGGGGCATATTATATATACCCTTGCTAGGGGCATATTATATATACCCTTACTAGGGGCATATTATATATACCCTTACTAGGGGTATATTATATATACTCCCATGTTGATATATAATCTTAATAGGGTAATTAAATAGGGTATTAGGTATTATTTTGAGAAATCACGTTTTCCCTGGAGCTATAACTCACAACCTCTGCTAGGGACGGAGTAATACAATTCCCTGGAGCCATAACTCACAACCTCTGCTAGGGACTCACAACCTCTGCTAGGGACGTAGTAATACAATTCCCTGGAGCTATAACTCACAACTTCTGCTAGGGACGTAGTAATACAATTCCCTGGAGCTATAACTCACAACCTCTGCTAGGGACCTAGTAATACAATTCCCTGGAGCTATAACTCACAACCTCTGCTAGGGACCTAGTAATACAATTCCCTGGAGCTATAACTCACAACCTCTGCTAGGGACGTAGTAATACAATTCCCTGGAGCTATAACTCACAACCTCTGCTAGGGACCTAGTAATACAATTCCCTGGAGCCATAACTCACAACCTCTGCTAGGGACGTAGTAATACAATTCCCTGGAGCCATAACTCACAACCTCTGCTAGGGACGTAGTAATACAATTTCCTGGAGCCATAACTCACAACCTCTGCTAGGGACGTAGTAATACAATTCTCTGGAGCCATAACTCACAACCTCTGCTAGGGACGTAGTAATACAATTCCCTGGAGCTATAACTCACAACTTCTGCTAGGGACTCACAACCTCTGCTAGGGACGGAGTAATACAATGCGATAGTAATAAACACAGAACAGGTCAACAAGGCCTTTCATTGGTGCTGTGGTAAAAGGAAATCGGGTGGTAATTAACTGAGAAAATTACATTGAAAGGTTTTATAATAATATTTAAATGTCATTTTCTCAGTTAATGATAACCCAATTTCATTTTACCATAGCTCAAAACGAAAGGCCTTGACCTGTTCTGTGTTGTTGTTTAATTGCGCCCTGTATTACTTACCTAGCATAGGTTTGGCGTTATTCAAGGAAAACGTGATCTTACAATACAAATACCTCTACTAGCGCTGACGGTTGCCTTCCTCCCAGGCGCGAGGAGGGAGGAGGGATGATGCAATCAGGGGCGTAGCTAGACATTTGGGGGCCCAGAGGGCTTACTTCCTGGAGGGGCCCCCTCTAAAGTGTGCAGGTGTTTGGGGGGGGGGGGTAACCAGCTGGGCGGGTTCGGGAGATTTTTGGTATATGAACATATTTTGGTGCATTTTGACACTTTCTGAGACTTTTTCAATGCCCATAAATCCTTTTTAATCCGAATTAAGAAGCCTGTGATGGCACTCACAAGATACAGATCAAATTAAACACAAACCCCAAGGAGTATTAAGCCAAGGTTTTGGCGGATCACAGGAGTTTTGTTTGATGGAGTGATGCATTTGGGGGCCCCCGCTCTTGGGGGCCCGGGGGGCGATTTCAAACAGCCCCCCCCCCCGTTAGCTACGCCACTGGATGCAATGATGCAATATCTGCAGAGGGGCGATGCAATGGATGAGGGAGAGAGAGAGAGAGAGAGATAGAGAGAGAGAGAGGGGAGAGGAGAGAGAGAGAGAGAGGGGAAAAAGAGAGAGAGAGAGAGGGGAAAAAGAGGAGAGAGGGAGGGGAGAGAGAGAGCCCATGTTTTAGCTTTTTAAGTTGTCAGTTTTCTGGGTTTCACATCGCGCTGAGTGAGAGAGGGGGAAGGAAAGGGGAGAGAGAGGGGAGAGAAGAGAGAGAAGGAGAGGGGAAGGAGAAGAGAAGAGGAGAGAGAGGGGGCCCCCAATGTTTTAGCTATAAGTTGTCATTTTTCCCCCCCCCCGGTCCATCAGCGCGGGAGAGAGAGAGAGAGAGGAGGAGGCCCAGAGAGAGAGAGAGAGAGAGACCCCATGTATTAGCTATAAGTTGTCAGTTTTCTCGGTCACATCAGCGCTGAGAGAGGAGAGAGGATGAAGAAGAGAGGGGGGAGAGGAGAGAAGAGAAAATGGGAGAGAGAAGGAGAAAAGGAGAGAGGAAGAGAGAGGAGGGGAGAGAGAGGGGGAGAGAGAGAGGGGCCCCCATGTATTAGCTTTTAAGGGTTGTCATTTTTTCTGGGTAAACTTTCAGCGCGGGAGAGAGAAAGAGAGAGAGAAGAGAGAGAGACAGAAAAGAGAGAGAAGGGGGAAGGAGAGAGAGAGGGGAGAGGAAGAGAAGAGGAGAGGAGAGAGGGGGAGAGCCCAGTATTAGCTATAAGTTTCATTTTTCTCGGTCACATAAGCGCTATTGAGTGAGAGAGAGGGGAGAGAGAAGAGGGGGGAGAGAGAGAGAGAGGAGAAGAGAGAGAGAGAGAGGGAGAGAGAGAGGGAGAGAGAAGAGAGGGACCCATGTATTAGCTATAAGTGTCCTTTTTTCTCGGTCACATCAAGCGTGAAGGAGAGAGAGGAGAGAGAGAGAGAGGAGAGGGGGAAGAGAGAGAGAGAAAAAGTGAAGAGAGAGAGAGGAGGGGAGCGAGAGAGAGAGAGAGAGAGGAAGTAAGTAAAGGCGCTGGAAACAGGGAGAGAGAGAGAGAGGAGAAGGGAGAGGAGAAAAGGGAGATGAGAGGAAAAGAGGGGAAGAGGAGACAGAAGAGAGAGAGAGAGAGAGAAGTTGCAAAGGGCAGTTTTCTGGAACAGGTGAGGGGAGAGAGAGAGGAGAGAGAAAGAGGGAGGGGAGGAGAGAAGAGAGGGGGAAAAGAGAGGAGAGGAGAGAGAAAAGGAGAAACCCCATGTTTTAGAAAAAAAGTGTTTTTTTTTTCTGGGTACATCAGCGTGAGAGAGGGGAGAGAGAGAGGAGGAGGGGAGAGAGAGGAAAAGAGGGAGAGAGAGAGCCCCAAATTATGAAAGTTGGTAGTTTTGGAACGGAAGGGAGAGAGAGAGGAGAGAGAAAGAGAGAGAGGGGGAGGGGAGAGAAGAGGGGGAGGGAGAGAGAGAGGGAGAGAGAGAGAAGAGGGAGAGAGAGGAGGAGAGGAGAGAGAGCCCCCGTAAGAAAGGAGGGACCAGGGAGAGAGAGAGAGAGAGAGGAGAGAGAGAGAGAGAGAGAGAGGAGAGGGGAGGAAAAGGAGAGAGAGAGAGAGAGTGAAGTAAAGGTCAGTTTTGGCCCTACCTGGAGAGAGAAGAGAAGGAAAGAGAGAGGAGGAGAGGGGGAGAGAGAGAGAGAGAGAGAGAGAGGAGAGAGGGAGGAAAACCCGTATTGTTAAGTTGTAGTTTTTGGTCAATCAGGTGGAGAGGAGAGAGGGGAGAGAGAGAAGAAAAAGAGAGAGAGAGGGGAGAGGGGAGAGAGAGAGAGAGGAGGAGAGAGGAGGGAGAGAGGAGAAAAGTTTTGGAAAAGAAAGAGGGAAAAGGGAGAAAAGGGAGAGAGCGGGAGAGAGAGGGGGGAGGAGGAGAAAAGAGAGAGAGGAGAGGAAAAGAGAGAAGGAGAGAAGTTTTGGAAATGAGGGGGAAATAGCGCTGGAAGAAAAGGGATGAGGGGAGGCCCGAGTAAGAGGAGAAAGAGGAGAGGGGGAAGAGAGAGGGGAGAGACCCCTTTGGTTTTAAAGCTTTTAATTTGTCATTTTTCTCGGTCACATCAGCGCTGAGAAAATGAGGGGGAGAGAGGGCGGGAAAAATGGGGGGGGTTTTTCGGAAGAAAAGAGAGAGAAAACCCCTGTTTTACGGATTTTCCCCGGAAAGGCGAGAAGAGAAAGAAAAGACGGGAGGGAGGGGAGAGCGGGGAGGCCCCTTTATTTTTGTTGTCTTTTTTGGTTGAGAGGGAAAAGGAGGAGAGAGAAAAAAGAAAAGGAAAAGAGGAGAGAGAAGGAGGAGAGGAAAAGAGAGAGAAAAGAGAAGAAAAGGGGGGACCGGAGAGAGAAAAGAGAGATGAAAAGAGGGGAAGAGAGAGAGAGAGAGGGAAAAGGGGGAAGAAGAAGTTGGATTTTCCCCGAAAGGGGAGAGAAGAGGGGAAGAGGAGAGAGAAAACGAAAAGGAAGGGAAACGAAAAAAACTAGAGAAGAGGGGGAGAGAAGAAAAGGGGGCCCCGTATTACCCTTTTTAAGTTGTCATTTTTCCCGGGTTTCACATCAGGGGTTTTGGAGAGGAGAGAGAGAGGGGAAAAAGGAAAAGGGGAGAGGGAGAGGTGAGAAGGGGAGAGAGAGGGGAGAAGAGGGGAGAGGGGAAGAAGGAAAGGGAGGGAACCGCCGGGGAGGGGAGAGGAGAGAGAGAGAGGAGGAGAGAGAGATGGGGAGAGAAAGAGAAAAAGAGAGAGAGAGGAGACCCCCCCCTTTTAAATTAGCTAAAAGGGGTCATTTTTTCTCGGTCACATCAGCCGGGAGAGAGGAAAAGGAGAGGGGAGAGAGAGAGAGAGGAGGCGAGGGAGGGGAGAAAAGAGGGAAGGGGAGAGACGAGAGGGATGGGGAGAGAGGGGAAGACCCCCCATGTTTTAGCTATAATTTTGTCAGTTTTTTTCGGTCACATCAGCGTTGAGGGAGAGAGAGAGAGAGGAAGGAAAAGGGAGAGAGGAGGGGAAAAATTGGAGGGGAAGAGAGGGGAGGGGAGGAGAGAAGAGAGAGAAAAAGAAAGGGGGGAAAGGGAGAGAGAGGAAAGGGGAAAAGAGAGAGAGAGAAAGAGAGAGAGAGAGAGAGAGAGAGAGCCCCCTTTGAATTACCCTATAATTGTCAGTTTTCTGGGTTCAATCACGCTAAAGGAGAGAGGAGAAGGAGACGAAGGGGAGAGAAAAAGAGGGGAAAGGGGAAGGAAAAGAGGAGAGAGTGGGAGAAAAAGAGAGAGAGAGGGGAGAGCCCCCATGTATTAGTATAAGTTGCCCAAATTTTTCTGGGGTTCACAAAGCCCCCTGAGAGAAAAAGAGAGGGGGAGAGAAGAGGGGGAAGAGAAGACGAGGAGGAGAGAGAGAGAAAAAGCGAGGGGGAAAAGAAAAACCCGGAGAGAGGGGAAAAAAGAAAAAACCCTTTGTATTGGGCTATAAATTTGTCAGTTTTTGGTCACATCAGCGTTTGGAGGGAGAGTGAGAGGCGAGAGGGGGAGAGAGGGGAAGGAGAGAGAGAGAGAGAGAGAGAGGGAGAGGAGAGAGGGGGGAAAAAGACCCATTTTATTAGCTATAATTTTGTTCATTTTTTCTCGGTACATCAGCGCTGAAAAAAGAGGAGAGAGAGCGAGGAGAGAGGGGAAAACAAAGGAGGAGAGGAGAGAGGAGAGGAGCCCCCGGAAAGGTGGGGAATGGGAGAGGAGAGAGAGAAGAAAAAGGGGAAAAGGGGGGGGGTTCCGGGAGAGGGGAGGGGGGGGGTGCCCGGAGAAAAAGGAAGGGAAAAGGAAAAGAGAGAGAGAGAGAGAGAGAGAGCCCCCATGTTTTAAAGCTATAATTTTTCAGTTTTCCGGCCCACATCAGGGGCCTGAGAGAGGGGAAGAGAGGGGGAGAGAGAGGGACGGAGAAAAGATGAGGGAGAAAAGAAAAGAGAGAGAGAGAGCCCCCTCCAGACTGTTTCCCCACCATACTACACCCCCCAAGTTTGCTACTTCCCCTCCCCCCTCCATTTCCCGGTATGGGGAACGGGGCGGCCCACGTTGTCATGGAAAATCATGACCCCCAGGGCCCCGCCTTTTCCCAAACCCCCAGCCCCCCCAGTGCAGCCTAACACCACTCACTTCTCTCAGTTACTAAAAACAAAAAAGGGAAAGCACAAGAGGCGTGAGACCTCCCACGGGGGTAGTTTCCCTTTTTACTTAAAAAATCCCTACTTTTAAGGGTAAAACCCAAGAAGAAACGTTTTCAAGCTGGAAAAGCGTATATTTAAAAAAGAAATAGGGAAAAACTGGTTCACAAATAGGGTGGTGAATGATTGGCATGGACTCAGTAGACAGGCAGTTAGTGCGGAGTCATTGGGGAGCTTTAAAGAGGGGCTGGATAGGTTCATGGATGGGGATGAAAGGTGGATGTAGGTAGTGTTAGGTGACAGGAACTATCACATGTAGGTCTCACGGCCTCTTGTAGCTTCCTTATGTTCTTATGTTCTTATGTACATCCACCTTTCATCCCCATCCATAACACTGTCCAGCCTCCTTTTAAAGCTCCCTTCTATAATTAGGGGTGTAAGGCTGGCTTCATGGATGACAACCGATTGTTCGGGGGAAGGGAAGGGAAGGGAAGGGAAGGGAAGGGAAGAGGGGGAGAAGGAAGGAGGTGGGACAAGGAAGGGAGGAGAGAAGAAGGGGAGGAACTATTTTTTTTAAGTATCTTTCGCTTTGTATACAATCCTTCAGTCTTTTACGAGTTCCTTCAGGCATCCTACAGGTGTCATGGGAGGGCATTAGAAGTCCCACAGGATTGCTATGGTATTTCTAGGTTTTATAAGTCCTTTGACAATCACATGGGTGGCTCAAATAGGGATTAATAATATTACTAATACTGATCGTTGTATTTTAGTAATGATTAATCTAGCAATGCCTGTCATATTGTTATGTCTTGTAGTAAGTTTTGTCTAATTTGTGGTTTTTAAGGAATATCTGGAAGTATCATGTCATTGTGAATTGGCTGAAATAGGGACTTTTAATCATTGTAACTGAAAACTTACTCCAAATTCGTGTTCAGCATGCCCGAAAAATGCTACGAACAACTTTTCAAGCAAATCTATTTTTCAAAAAAATATTGCAAATTTTGCAAGGGGTATGCCTTGATTTTTTTTATGAAAATCACGATTTTTTTCAATAACTAAAAGACTATGGCAGATAATTGCAACAGGTATAGAGAAGTAAATGTGAAGTAGATCAAGGGGCATCATTTGGCTTAAAGCAAAAAAATATTGATTGGTAAATAAGCGAGAAAATACCATATTCGTACATTTATAAAAAATATAAATTTTCTCGACAACCATGTGGTGTTTTGACAAGCCGATTACTGCGTCATGTAGAACACCTCAAGATGAACCTTTGTTACTTCCATAAGTTTTCTTCTACGACTCGTAGTTTTGCGGCAAAATTACAAAAACCTGATTTTCGTCAATTTTGGAATATTTTTGAACAGCCAGAAATCAGTTTTTTTTTTTCGCTAGATGGAAATGACAGGGATAAAATTATAGATCCATCCATTTACAATAACTTTTGATGGGTAAGTGTTGCTGTGTGAGAAACAAGTTGTGAGCTGAATGCGAAAAAGTAAATATATATGTTTATGTATTTCATATTTTATTAGTATTTATTATAGTATTTATATTATATATTTGGCCTGGTATTAGTAGCTGGCAGCCCATGGCTCACAGTTACCAGTGTGTTCCCGCTGTGTGGGCATTGTCTGAGGGCATGGCATGAGCCTGGGTGCATTAAACTCTTCCAGAGCAGGCAAGGGAGGGTGAACAAGTTATGTCCTAACTATAAGTGTCCTGAACCCTTTGGTTGTTGTCCGGCAGGGCAGGTGTGTCCGCGGCAACATTATGGCAGACAGTCATGAGTTAGCAATGTTTCGGATTATTATTATTATTATATTTTTTTTTTACATCTGTGCCTATAGCGCCTGTAGGCAGTGGTGACTCAGGGGTGGGATGGCAGGCCCTGGAGGCACACTTGAGGGCTGTGATGGCTGGCCCTCGCCCATGGTGGCGCAGGCAGGACTTTTATAGTGACACCTGTGATTAGAGAGGCTCATGCCGCCCCCCTGTGTCCTCCCATGCACTCGCAATCTAAGGTAGAGTTAATGGGCAAGGCATTTGGGTGTTCTTAGGCCACTCGACGGTGCAGAAAGATCTTTTGTTTTCTTCGGGGATCGAACTCGGGTCACCGAGAATGCCACTCAGAGACACTAACCACTCTGCTACCGCCTCCCCAAGTTAATAGTTATTCAAGTATTTAGGCTTGGCTGCCAACACTACTGAGGGGAATGGACTGTTGTGTACATTACTAGGTCTGCATGGTTACTGATGACATGAGTCAGGGTCTGCATGGTTACTGATGACATGAGTCAGGGTCTGCATGGTTACTGATGACATGAGTCAGGGTCTGCATGGTTACTGATGACATGAGTCAGGGTCTGCATGGTTACTGATGACATGAGTCAGGGTCTGCATGGTTACTGATGACATGAGTCAGGGTCTGCATGGTTACTGATGACATGAGTCAGGGTCTGCATGGTTACTGATGACATGAGTCAGGGTCTGTATGGTTACTGATGACATGAGTCAGGGTCTGCATGGTTACTGATGACATGAGTCAGGGTCTGCATGGTTACTGATGACATGAGTCAGGGTCTGCATGGTTACTGATGACATGAGTCAGGGTCTGCATGGTTACTGATGACATGAGTCAGGGTCTGCATGGCTACTGATGACATGAGTCAGGGTCTGCATGGTTACTGATGACATGAGTCAGGGTCTGCATGGTTACTGATGACATGAGTCAGGGTCTGCATGGTTACTGATGACATGAGTCAGGGTCTGCATGGTTACTGATGACATGAGTCAGGGTCTGTATGGTTACTGATGACATGAGTCAGGGTCTGTATGGTTACTGATGACATGAGTCAGGGTCTGCATGGTTACTGATGACATGAGTCAGGGTCTGCATGGTTACTGATGACATGAGTCAGGGTCTGCATGGTTACTGATGACATGAGTCAGGGTCTGCATGGTTACTGATGACATGAGTCAGGGTCTGCATGGTTACTGATGACATGAGTCAGGGTCTGTATGGTTACTGATGACATGAGTCAGGGTCTGTATGGTTACTGATGACATGAGTCAGGGTCTGCATGGTTACTGATGACATGAGTCAGGGTCTGCATGGTTACTGATGACATGAGTCAGGGTCTGCATGGTTACTGATGACATGAGTCAGGGTCTGCATGGTTACTGATGACATGAGTCAGGGTCATGCAAGGCTGCGGCAGTCTTCACAGCGGCCACAAAACACGCTGAGAGTAATCACAAATCATTTCCTCGCTGCCGCGCTTCAAACACAAATACTTTTCCCAAGTATTCGAATATGAATGAGAATATTTCTATTTCTAGTAACAATTACCTATTCGAGTATGAATATGAATACACCCAAATACTGTATTCAAATATGAATACTGAATACGCATACAACATCCCTGCTTATACAGTGTCCGCAAAAAGTATTGGCCGGAAAACGCTAAAAAAGGTTATTTGGGTGGGTCAGCGTTGTGGCGATTCCCTCCACAGCTCATGTTTGATCATACGTCTGGGACCGTCACAGGCTGCGAGAAGTGTATGGGGGATGACATGGCGGCATAAATGTCACACAAGTGCTCTCTGACCTTCCACAGGAGGAAAGAATGTTACACACTGCTCTCGTGGGGAATCCTCTATTTGCACCCATAACTTTCTAGCCGCAGTATTTTTCAACCCAAGGCACTAGGATGGCCCCGACCCACTTACCCATAGAGGAAAGAGCACAAATTTTAGCCTGGAAAGCTGATAACGTCTCCACTCAAGAAATTGCAATGAGGACAGGGCGAGGAGAGAGGAATATCAGGCGTCTGGTGGTGGCACCGCGGGACCCCCCACCTAACACTGTTCCATTACATACACTGTGTTCTGGAAGGCCAAAGAAGACTTGCAAGACCACAGATAGACTCCTGAAGCGAGAAGTATGAAGGACCCGCGGATCACTGCCAATGAACTCAAAATAAAACATTCATTATTGCTGGGAGAGGTTGCTGAACGGACGATGCAACACAGCTTGCAGATGGACCTCAACATAGGGGGATAGCGGGGCGGCCATGACTTTTTGCGAACACTGTAATTGTGAGTGAGTGAGTGCCCTGTGCCCTGTGCCCTGTGCCCAGTTACCTGTGCCCTGTGCCCTGTGCCCTGTGCCCCAGTTACCTGTGTGTAACTCCCACCTGCTTTATGCACCAAAATAACGAGTCTTTCTGGAGACATGATCAATGGATGACTCACTGGTAAACATGTTTTCTAATGATGTTTTTCATTTACATAATAGCTTCAATTATTTTACCATAATAATTATCACCGGTGTCACCAGTTAATGTTTCCTTCCTTCAGTGTCACACACACACACACACACACACACACACACACACACACACACACACACCACACACCTATTCATATGAATATGAATCATAATTTACAATAGCAATTAATTTTCAATAATATAATTAATTGACAGATTTACAAGTGTGATTAACTTTCATGTCCTATGATTTCTCATGGTCAAGATTTCTTTAAGACAAGTGATTGATTGCAGAATCCTTATTGCCGTCTTACTTCATTGGCCATTCATTCACATTCACACGGCCACAGCACGGCCTGGCCCTGGCCATTCATTAACACAGCCATGGCACGGCCTTGCCCTGGCCATTCATTCACATTCACACGGCCATGCCCTGGCAGCAAAACCTTCCCTCCCCCCCCCACACACTGGGAACATTGCAGTGGCAGACATAAGAACATCAGAACATCAGGAAATAAGGAAGCTACAAGAGGCCGTGAGACCTACACGTGGTAGTTCCTGTAAAGTGTGTGGTGGCTCAGTGGTGGACACTGGGTGGTGCCGCATCCCGGCCTCCTCAGTGCCGGGCTGCAGGCTGGCGGGGCAGCAAGGAGTAGGCTCAAAAACCTGGCGCTGGGACATTACCTACTAAGGTTTCCTGTGCAGGCTGGCGGGGCAGCAAGGAGTAGGCTCAAAAACCTGGCGCTGGTACACTACAGACTAGATATTTCCTGTGCAGGCTGGCGGGGCAGCAAGGAGTAGGCTCAATAACCTGGCGCTGGGACATTACAGACTAGGGTTTCCTTCCCGGGATCCCGGGTGTAAGTGATTATGTTTTTTTCCCCCGGGAAATGTTTTCAAATCCTGGGATTCTTATTGTTGTTCCTAATCTCAGATTTGCACTGTGTAAAATACAAAATGCATGAGAGAGGGAGTGTTCTAAAGAGACCACTGTTCTTGTAGGCCAGGGCTTCATACTGGCATAGAATAATGCTGTTTTTTTTTTACAATGGCAATCTTTTAATGTCATTCTGTATATCATTGGATTTCTTTTGTGGCCAACAGAAGATTGACTGTTTGTGCTTCCTGGAGTCCTTTCATGAACACCTTTTGCTGCGTGTGTGACTGTGTGTCTTGTGTGCACCGTGACTGTGTGTACCGTGACTGTGTCTTGTGTGCACCGTGACTGTGTGTACCGTGACTGTGTGTCTTGTGTGCACCGTGACTGTGTCTTGTGTGCACCGTGACTGTGTGTCTTGTGTGCACCGTGCATGACTGTGTCTTGTGTGCACCGTGACTGTGTCTCTTGTGTGCACCGTGCATGACTGTGTGTCTTGTGTGCACCGTGCGTGACTGTGTCTCTTGTGTGCACCGTGCATGACGTGTGTCTTGTGTGCACCGTGCATGACTGTGTGTCTTGTGTGCACCGTGCATGACTGTGTCTCTTGTGTGCACCGTGCATGACTGTGTGTCTTGTATGCACCGTGACTGTGTCTCTTGTGTGCACCGTGTATGACTGTGTCTTGTGTGCACCGTGCATGACTGTGTGTCTTGTGTGCACCGTGACTGTGTCTTGTGTGCACCGTGCGTGACTGTCTTGTGTGCACCGTGCGTGACTGTGTGTCTTGTGTGCACCGTGCGTGACTGTGTCTTGTGTGCACCGTGCGTGACTGTGTCTTGTGTGCACCGTGCATGACTGTGTCTTGTGTGCACCGTGCGTGACTGTCTTGTGTGCACCGTGCATGACTGTGTCTTGTGTGCACCGTGCATGACTGTGTCTTGTGTGCACCGTGCGTGACTGTCTTGTGTGCACCGTGCATGACTGTGTCTTGTGTGCACCGTGCGTGACTGTCTTGTGTGCACCGTGCGTGACTGTGTCTTGTGTGCACCGTGCGTGACTGTGTCTTGTGTGCACCGTGCGTGACTGTGTCTTGTGTGCACCGTGCGTGACTGTGTCTTGTGTGCACCGTGCGTGACTGTGTCTTGTGTGCACCGTGCGTGACTGTGTCTTGTGTGCACCGTGCGTGACTGTGTCTTGTGTGCACCGTGCGTGACTGTGTCTTGTGTGCACCGTGCGTGACTGTGTCTTGTGTGCACCGTGCGTGACTGTGTCTTGTGTGCAGAGCTGGGCAGTATTTAAATACATTTGTATTTAAATACGCATTTATATACATTTGTGTATTTAGAAATGTATTTATAAATAAATTGGTTTCATGTATTTAAATACTAGGGTTTCCACTTGCAAGGAAATCTCCTGATTTGAAGGAAATTTAGGCCTGAGAAGGACATTTCTAAGGAAACCCAAAATCTAAGGAAATCCATTTTTTTCGGACATGTTAGAATTTGTATTTAAAATGTATTTACAAATGTATTTAAATACAATTGATGTATTTAGTATTTAAATACATTCGTAAAATGTATTTAGTATTTAAATACATGTAATGTCTTTAGTGGCCAGCCCTGCCTGGGTGCACCGTGCACACAGGACTCTGTGCTGTTAGCTTTAACTTTGTCCCGTGGTCCTTCCAGTGTTGCTTGAGGTCTTTGTAGACTGTGGCTTCCAAAGGCCATGAAATATTGAATTCTTATTCTTTTATAATAGCAAACTCTGAATGGCATTTCAAATGTCAGAGTTTCTGTCATGGCTAACGGCATGAGATTAGATCATTAAAGGTTTGCTTATTGCGTCAGATGAAGTAGCTATTTCTGCACCAGTATGCAAGTTAATACAGATAACATTGCTTCACTGTCATAAAATGTATCAATTCAATTGCCTTTCAAATACTATGCTGACACTACACTCATGAAGCATCTGGGGTTATACAGACACTACACTCATGAAGCATCTGGGCTTCACACTTGCCAGTGTTAGTTAGTGCAAATATTACGTGATGCGGGAAATCCCGGGATCCCGGGAAATATCCTGATTTGTCCCGGAATCCCGGGATGTCAAGAAACCCCAAGACAGGCAGCCCTAGTCCTCACACCGCTGCATGTAACACCTTACTTCTGCCCAAGACAGGCAGCCCTAGTCCTCACACCGCTGCACGTAACACCTTACTTCTGCCCAAGACAGGCAGCCCTAGTCCTCACACCGCTGCACGTAACACCTTACTTCTGCCCAAGACAGGCAGCCCTAGTCCTCACACCGCTGCACGTAACACCTTACTTCTGCCCAAGACAGGCAGCCCTAGTCCTCACACCGCTGCACGTAACACCTTACTTCTGCCCAAGACAGGCAGCCCTAGTCCTCACACCGCTGCACGTAACACCTTACTTCTGCCCAAGACAGGCAGCCCTAGTCCTCACACCGCTGCACGTAACACCTTACTTCTGCCCAAGACAGGCAGCCCTAGTCCTCACACCGCTGCACGTAACACCTTACTTCTGCCCAAGACAGGCAGCCCTAGTCCTCACACCGCTGCATGTAACACCTTACTTCTGCCCAAGACAGGCAGCCCTAGTCCTCACACCGCTGCACGTAACACCTTACTTCTGCCCAAGACAGGCAGCCCTAGTCCTCACACCGCTGCACGTAACACCTTACTTCTGCCCAAGACAGGCAGCCCTAGTCCTTACACCGCTGCACGTAACACCTTACTTCTGCCCAAGACAGGCAGCCCTAGTCCTTACACCGCTGCACGTAACACCTTACTTCTGCCCAAGACAGGCAGCCCTAGTCCTTACACCGCTGCATGTAACACCTTACTTCTGCCCAAGACAGGCAGCCCTAGTCCTCACACCGCTGCACGTAACACCTTACTTCTGCCCAAGACAGGCAGCCCTAGTCCTCACACCGCTGCACGTAACACCTTACTTCTGCCCAAGACAGGCAGCCCTAGTCCTCACACCGCTGCACGTAACACCTTACTTCTGCCCAAGACAGGCAGCCCTAGTCCTCACACCGCTGCACGTAACACCTTACTTCTGCCCAAGACAGGCAGCCCTAGTCCTCACACCGCTGCACGTAACACCTTACGTCTGATCCAACAACACGACCATGACAGCACATCAAGATCACAAAGCACGCAGGATTTGAGTAATGCAAATGTTTACAGCAGCAAATTAGTTACTGTAATCATTAATGACTAGTGCTAGTAATTGAAAGTATAGTGTTGTGTCCCCATAGCAAACACCTTCAGTGAAATTAAGGTTACTTTTTATGTTTTCCGAGGTACAATAAAAATATTCAGACTTCATTAAACTCTCTTTCTTTAACGAGGTGAGAAATCCTGCCCCCTTGCTGCTTACTGACTGATAGTTGATGCCGAGAGAAGGGAATACTACGCTTCTTCTAAATATCAGTTGTATTTGATCATAGTTAACCATAGTATCAGATAAACACAGGCATCATTTTAAGCATGAAACCTTAAGATAGAATGGAATTTTCGCCTTGGTAAAAAAAAATCCTATAGTGACATGGCGACAGTGTACCTAACACAGGGAAGTGTTGCCTTCGTCCCCTTGGAAGATGTGGCCTTGTGCAGCGATGCGCCACCACAAGCCCCTCGGCCACAACCACAATGCTCCCTGGAATCGTTATCCACGTGTGCCACCTGTGCTCCACCTGTGCTCCACCTGTGCCTCGCCTGCATCTCCTCCACAGTGGATGCCCCGACGGAGAACCTTCCTTCCGCCCGAACTGCATCTTGGTCAAGACTTCTTGAGGAAAAGTGCCAGCTGAAGGTTTGCCGTTTTAATTCTTATATAAATCAGGTATGCCGTTCAGTAAACTCTCTAAATCGAACCCGTATCATTCAAACTTCGGATAATTCAACCTGTTTCAGGCCAGTTCAAAGTTTTTCAATAACTTTCCATAATTTGAGCAAGTTTGAATTATCCTTAGCCTTACTAGTGGGAGTCCCACCTCTCCCATGCAGTGCCGCGGCTGTCTAGCGTGATCTGATATATGATCATTTATAATTATGGTATAAATAGGATAGGAGGAGGAAGGCATGAGGGGGAGGAAGGAGGTGGGACAAGGAAGGGAGGAGAGGGAGGAGAGGAAGAGGAGAAAGGAGAAGTAAGGGAGGAGGAAGAACTATTGTTTTTAAGTATCCTTCGCTTTGTATACAATCCTTCAGAGTCCTTCACGGGCCTCTTCGCTCCTTCACGCATTCTACAGGAGTCATGGGAGGGCATTAGAAGTCCCACAGGATTGCTATAGTATTCCTATGTTTTATAAGTATGTACTTTGACAATCGCATGGGTGGATGAAATAGGGATTAATAATAATATTACTAATACTGAAAATACTAATACTGATCATTGTATTGAAGTCATGATTAATCTAGCAATGTCTATCATATTGTTATGTCTTGTAGTAAGTTTTGTCTAATTTGTGATTTTTAAGGAATATCTGGAAGTATCATGTCATTGTGAATTGGCTGAAATAGGGACTTTTAATCATTGTAACTGAAAACTGACTCCATATTCGTGTTCAGCATGCCCGATAACTGCTAGGAACTAATTTTAAAGCAAATCTATTTTTCAAAAAATATTGCAAATTTTGCAAGGGGTATGCCTTGATTTTTTTTTTAAATCACGTTTTTCACAATAACTAAAAAACTATGGCAGATAATGGCAACATGTATAGAGCAGTAAATATGAAGCAGAGCAAGGGGTATCATTTGGCGTAAAGCAAAAAATTATTGATTGGTAAATAACCGAGAAAATAGCATATTCGTACATTTATAGATAATAAAAAAATTCTCAACAACCATGAGGTGTTTTGACAAGCCGATTACTGCGTCATGTAGAACACCTCAAGATGAACCTTTGTTACTTCAATAAGTTTTCTTCTACGATTCGGTTTTGCAGCAAAATAACAAAAACCAGATTTTCGTCAATTTTGGAATATTTTTGAGAAGAATTTGAGCAATTCAGAAGAAAAAAATTCGCTAGATAATTGGAAATGCCGGGGATACAATTGTAGATCCATCCATTTACAATAACTTTTGATGGGTAAGTGTTGCTGTGTGAGAAACAAGTTATGAGCTGAACGCGTTATAGTAAATATATAAGTTTATAATTCAGAAACCGTTCAAGATAGGTCAGTGTAGACGCGAGACCAGTGTTGCCACCTCAGTGTAGGGGAAGGGACTAACTCTATAGGATTTTCACGCATAGTAATATATCATACTTCTAGTTTAAAGCAGTTTTACTTTGAAAATCGCAAGTTAGACTGAACCTAAGAACAAAAAATAGAAATTGCAACCCAGTATATTTTGTTAACATCTACATACATACTTACATACATACATACATACATACATACATACATACATACATCATACAAACATCCATACATCCATACATACTTACATACATACATACATACATACATCCATCCATCCATCCATACATACATACTTACATACATACATACATACATACATACCTTAACTTTTCCATTATAATACCCACCTCCATAAAAAGAAAAACAATACTCATTTTAAATAGTACGTATATAACTGCATTAAAAAAATTCCTTTAAGTTAAATGTTTTGGCAATAACAGAACTCTTGTAATATATATAAAGGGAGGGGGGGGGGGGGGGAGAGAGAGAGAGAGAGGAGAGAGAGAGAGAGAGGAGAGAGAGAGAGAGAGAGAGAGAGAGAGGAGAGAGAGGAGAGGAGAGAGAGAGAGAGAGAGAGAGATGAGATGAGAGAGAGAGGAGAGAGGAGAGAGAGAGAGAGAGAGAGAGAGAGAAATATAATTCAATCTGTGTATGTGTGTGTGTGTGTGTAGGGAGGTATATGCTAACTTAGGAGTATGATAGAAGCATTACAAGGTGAAAAATAAGTGTGGGTGTATAATCTAATTTTTAAGTAGTAAGAAATTGATGGGTTATGAGTTCTTATGTGCATATGTTCTATTGTAATCTGTATTGTTATTATTATTATCATGTCATACCTGTCAACTTGTAAGGTTTACCCGTATTTTGTACGGGAAATTTGATTTTTTGAGCCTGTACGGCGTACAATGCAGTTTTGTATGGTAAAAAGCGCCCTTGTGTCTGCCACCCAGTAATGGTGACAGTGAGCGAGCCTTTTCACATGTGAGGAAAACCAACACTGACTCTAGGAAGACCCTGGCCATTGATACACTAACAGCTTGTCTCAAAGTAAAAATGAACTGTGATGAAAACTGCTATCAGGTGCATCCAACAAGTGACATGTTGAAGGTGCAAAATCAGCCACAGCTACATGCAATAATCAGTGCTCCTCGTAACTGCCAACATTGTAGTGTAGGTTACCAAATAAACCATTTTTTCACGCACATGTAAGGTTTTTTGCCGTTTTGTAAGGGCAAATGTAGTGCTTTGTTAAGGGCGGGACTTATTTGGGGTTGATAGGTATGTCATGTGGTATTACAAGTGTACTTATAATTATAGTATAAATACGATGGTTTTGGTGAGTACAAGTACTACAATCTGTGCTGTTTTGGCATGTTTGAGTGACTTATTACTGGGTGGAGGGGCTGGAGGTAACCATCGGATGATTCGGACTTTCGGCTAATTCGACCCAGCTCTCCCCCTAATTAGTTCAAATTAGTGTTTACTGTATGAAGGTTTGCCGTTTTAATTCTAATATAAATCAGGTATGCCGTACGAAGGCAAACCGTTTTAATTTTAATCCCTTGAGGCCCAGAACGTAATGTCCATTGTATTATGACCATCACACACTTTTTAATGAACATAAGCAATATTTAATTGATATGACCTGTTTAGTAGCCTTGTCCACTAACTAATGTGGTAATCAAGCTGCTTTTAGTAATTTTATGGCTCACAACAGACAATTTTATATAGCAAAGGAAAGATCTGGGCGTGAAGGAGTCAATATAAATCAGGTCTGGTCTCTGCTAAGGCGTTGTTGTTTTAATTATAATATAAATCAGGTCTGGTCTCTGCCATTCATAGGTACGTTTTGTCTCAGAGCCTGTTGTTGATCACACTCTTATAAACCGGGTCCCGTCCTTCCAAGACCTCTCTACGGGACCTCCATAAATGTTCTCCATAAATAATTACGTTCTGGGCCTCAAGGGGTTAATATAAAGACCCTGACAGCACCTCGCTCTTCCACCCTCTCCACATGTGGTTAGTGGATCACAAAGGTGGATTGAAGAGCCTTTACAATAGGGTGGTTCACAAATAGGGTGGTGAATGATTGGAATGGACTCAGTCGTCAGGTGGTTCGTGCGGAGTCATTAGGGAGCTTTAAAAGGAGGCTGGATAATTTCATGGATGGGGATGAAAGGTGGATGTAGGTAGTGTTAAGTAACAAGAACTACCTCGTGTAAGTCTCACGGCCTCTTGTAGCTTCCTTATTTTCTTGTTCTGATTATTCTTGTCATTATTCTTATTAGTGAAGTACGGGGAGGCGGTGGCCGAGTGGTTAGCGTCTTGGAGTGCCGAGCTCGATGTTCCGAGTTTGAATCCTGCCGGGGACAAACTCTTTCGGCTATCATTAACGTGGTCGACCAGAGCCTGGGAGGTGAGCACAAGGTCCCGAGTTCAAGTCCCACCAAGGAGCAACTGTAAATCCATCGTCGAGTGACCGAAGCAACCCGCGTGCTGCATTCCAGTTCCTACGACTGTGCCTTCAAGTGTGGCAGAGGGCAACAGGTGGCAGCGCGTGCCTAACAACTGAGGGTTGACCACCACAGAAAACAGACCTTCCCCTGTAACAGTGGTTCCCAAACATGTCCAGTCTGGCATCCCCTTAGCTCCCAGGTGAGTTCCTAGCGACCCCCACCCACCCACATACATGCGAACACACACCTTTTTTTCAGTATTTGGTATGCTGCAAATTGATAACAACAAGATTAAACACAAACATGTCTTTTACAAATAATACTTACTTAGTGAACCAATTTATGTAGCAGTTTTAGTTGTTTAAGGAACATGAATGGTTAAATCAACATGTCACCAGTAATCATAGTTCATTGCCTTCATAGTTATTATTAATGGGGTGGATGTGCTTGGTGCAGGGATATAAGCTTGGTGCAGGGATATAGTTTCTCAACATCAAGCTGAACCTCAGTAAGAATGAGGCGTTGATCCCTGTGTTAGTAATGTTCAGTCTTTCTTTAGTAAGTTTCTGTTTGGAAAGAAGCAGGGCGCCTGCACTGAAGCCCCGTTATAATAAATATGACGTTGGAAAGGCAATAAAATATATAGTGACATTGTTCTACAGTACTGGATAACGATCAGATATATTTTTATCAGACCAGAATCTTGATATGATTTTTTAGCCTCAGCTCAATGTTATTTTGGAGTGCCACCACTTGTTCCCCGCCACTCCTGTTTCCTTTTTGTTGACATCTAGGAATGGATTGATCACCCGGTCTGGTATTTTAAGCCATAAAAGATCCTGAAATGTCTCACAGATATGTCTGTGCAGCTCATCCAGGTGTGTACAGTACACTTCAAGGTCAGCTTCTGGCGTGCTCTTCCCCTTCTCTATGACAGAGAGGCTAGGACACTGGCAGAGTTCATGACGGGCAAGGTTTTGTTTGAATAACTGTAACTTGGACAGGAAGGTGGAGATGCGGATTTGACTTTCATAAGGTGGACCTCATTTCTTGCAGCTGCAAATGAACTTCATTGAACTTTGTAAATACACCTGACAAACAAGTAATGTGATGCTTGATGTTTCTTAGTTCATCACAAAGACCATAATCAGTCTTTGAATAATCCAACAACTGTATCAAACAGGGAATAGAAAGGTCTCGGGCAGTTTCCCTTTGACAGCCATCTAACCTCTGTGTGCAACAACAAACGTTCAAACTCTTCATCATTATCAGTGCAGAGTTATCAAAACAGTGAGGCATGGAGAGTGTCCCTTGATTTTATTTATTGCCGTGATATTGGGGAGGCGGCGGCCGTGCCTGTCCAGATCACCTCAAACTAACGCTTTTTTGACTCAGACTTCGGACTACGTATTAAAATAAAGCCATGTTCTCTCATATAATTCTTATTTCAATTTTATTATATATAAGGCATACGTGTTCCTTTACCTTAGCCTTGGTGTTTGTGACAGATTTTGTTATTCAGATTTTGTTAAACCTAAAAGTTATTAATTACTCTTAATGCCACCCTGCCGCCCCCCCTACTGCCTTTTTTTTCATCGCCGCCCCCCCAGATCTTTCCGCCGCCCACCGCCCACTTTGGGAACCACTGACCTATAACATCACAGGTGTCACTATAAAAACAAATCCAGCCTGCGCCGCCAACGGGCGGAGGACCAACCATCATCAACCTCCAGTGATAATAAAATAGCCTACAAGTGCTATAGGCTTCTAAGTATAAAAAATAAAAAATAATAAAAAAACACCATTGTGAAAAAGCTGTCTGTGCAGTACAACTACAACCCCAACGAGCCTCACTACACTATTTAACCCAGCCTGAAATTATATGATTAAAAGCTTTTTGCTATGACCACCACCACTGTCTATGCTTCTGAGACATGGTGGTGTGATGAAATATCTGTAAAAACCATAATCTTTTTTCACAGACAGGTTTGTACGTGACAAAGTATTTAACTTGCATGTACTGAGTGAGTATGGGATCCCATGGAGAGATGAAGTGTCCAGTGAAGAGGTGGCAAGAAGATGTGGATTGAAGGCGCCGAGAGTAAGGCGATGGAGGTGGTTTGGGCATGTGAAGAGAAGGGGGCGAGGCATTGGGGAGAGCTGTTGGAGTGAAAGTGCCGGGTCACCGTCCACCGGGCAGGTCAAAGAAGACATGGAGGCAGTGTTGAAGAGGTTGAGGCAATGACAGAGATAGTTGGAGGCGTATCATCGACCCTCTAACCTCATAAAATTTTACGGGAAAATCTGACGAACAGAAAGTAGACGATGTTGGAGTGGAAGTGCCGTGTCGCCGTCCACCGGGCAGGCCAAGGAAGACATGGAGGCAGTGTGTGGAAGTGGATCTGGCAGCATTGGGCATTGAAGAAGTTGAGGCAATGGATAGAGATAGTTGGAAGCGTATCATCGGCCGTCTAACCTCATAAACCTTTATGGGAAAATCTGCCGTTAAACAGAAAGAATAATAGTGTGGATATAAGATCCTGTAACAGTGGAGTCCTGAGTGAGCGTCTTGCAATGCCTCCACTGCGGCAATCTTAACCCCTTCACGCCCAGATCTTTCCTTTGCTATAAAACATGGTCTGTTGTCGAGCCATAAAATTAAGAAAAGTCACTTCATATACCATATTAGTTAGTGGACAAGGATACTAAACAGATCATAGCTATACAATATTGCTTATAGTTACTAAAAATTGTCTAATGGTACCCAGATTACAATGGAAATTAGGTTGTGGGCCTCAAGGGTTAAGAGGCTCACCACCACCACCCTCTCTCACAGCCTGTTTCTCTTGGTGCTTTCAAACAAAAACAAAAACACAGCAGCTATATAAATGCAAGGATTTTAAGTCTTCCTCAAAAATTTACATTAACCCCTTGAGGCCCAGAACGTAATTTCCATTGTAATTTGGGTACCATTAGACAATATTTACATGAATATAAGCAATATTCAATAGATATGACCCGTTTAGTATTCTTGTCCACTAACTAATTTGGTATATTCAGTTACTTTTCGTAATTTTATGGCTAACAAGACAATTTTTTATGGCAAAGGAAAGCTCTGGGCGTGAAGGAGTTAAAAAAACATTGTCAGAAAATGATCCGAGCCTTTCCTTAAAAGCTTCCTTATTAGTTAACACTTCAGAAAATATAATATAGTTTGCTGAAAATGATGACCCTAATGAGGTACTTGTTACCGTCAATAACACTATAGCCGCCACTGCACTAGTGTCGCCAGGTAAATTTTACAGGCGAATATTATGAATTTTAGCATCACTACAGAGTTGCATGTGCCACTGAAGACAGGTACATAATATACACTACTGTGCATGCCTCTTCAGTGGCACATACAAGTATGTAGTGATGCTAACATGCGTAATATATGGCGCCTGGCGACATTAGTGCAGTGGCGACTAGTGTGTTGACGGCAGCTGCTTGACTCATCCGTGTGATCTTGGAGTTGTCATCATTAGCCAGCAATGTATACATGGAATGCAGACCTAGACTACAGGTTACAGGTTACAGGTTACATACCCGTCAGCTGAGTGGCCGAGGGCAGGGAGCCGCAGTGACAGGCTTTGCTGTATTCACCTAGTGGTGCTTTACAGGGCCCGAGCTACACTCGTGGGGTCCCGTCTCCGTATCTACATTGATCCAGTCTTTATTTCAACTGGTGCACATTATGTGCCGATATCACCTCCTCATTTAGTCCATTGCAAACTTCTACATTTCTATAAGGGAAGCTGTACTTCTTTATGTTGTCCAGGCATCTCCCTTTCCCTAGTTTTTTTTTTATGTCCTCTTGTGTAGCGACCTTGTGTGTGTGTGTGTGTGTGTGTGTGTGTGTGTGTGTGTGTGTGTGTGTGTGTGTGTGTGTGTGTGTGTGTGTATGTCAGTTGTTCCCGTCAGTGGACTGAAGGTGCAGCAGCAGCAGCAGCGCTTTGCAGAACATCTGTACGCAACACAGCAGGCTGGCCACAGCGCTGGGTGTGGAGGCTCTGTACGCAACACAGCAGGGACGCCACAGTGCCGGGCAGTGCCAACATGGATGTGGCACTGCCTTGTAGGAGTTGGACTTTCAATGAAATCCGCCCCAACCATCCAGTCTTACTCAGCATGACAGACACAGAGACAGGCTTTACTGCAGAGCCTTGGCAGGATTAACTTTAATCAGTACAGAGACAAGAGGGGCTACTGCAGAGCCTTGGCAGTATTCTTACTTAGTACAGAGACAGAGGGATTACTGCAGCAGAGCCTTGCCAGTATAAAGCTGTCACAGAGCTTAGGTTATTAAGCTGTCACAGAGCTTAGGTTATGTAAGCTTCAAGAGCTCAGTTATTAAGCTGTACGACTAGAAGCATTAGGTCACCCTGTAATTCCTACAAATATAGGCAGCACTTTTAGCTGCCTTATCAATGGTTCTGCAGCCACCAGGGACATTCCATAACTATAGTCTATTTCTTTTATTAGGGTCAAAATGCAGTCAGGGAGCCACGCCCCCTGCCTGCCCTTCTATTCTACGGAGCAGCTGATTGGTGCATTCCTCGTATCATCACCACCAATCACAGTATCTTCACTACTTAACAGCGGCGTGACCACTGGACAGCAATCTTCACTACCAAGGAATTTTTGATTTTGTCACCCTCTGTAGTGAAAATTGCTGTCCAGTGGTCACGCGCTGTTAAGTAGTGAAGATATTGTGATTGGTAGTGATGATACGAGGAATGCACCAATCAGCTGCCCCGTAGCATAGAAGGGCAGGCAGGGGGCGTGGCTTCCTGACTGCATTTTGACCATAATAACAAAAATAGACTAGACCTACAAGTGTCTGAATCATTACCTTTCATAATTATCATTTGTTTTATCATGCTACCTTAAGCTCAAAGGCAGAAATTTTTGCTTATAAATTTTTTTTTTTTTTTTTTTTTTTTTTAATACATCACAAGGGACAGGCCAGAAGAAAAAAGAAAAAACAAGGTCACAAAAAGGGTGCTTAGTTGGCAGTGCCTATAAAGAAGACAGTCAGCAAACAAAGAAAGGGGAGGTGGACCAATTTAGTTCGGGAAGTGTCTTGTCACTCCTCTTGAAAAGATTTAAGTCGTAGGAAGGTGGAAAACAAGAAACAGGAAGAGAGCTTACACCCTCTTGTTAACTCCTTGAGGCCCAGAACGTTATTTCCATGGTAATTTGACAACCATTAGACAATTTTTTGTGAATACAGTAAACTCTCTAAATCGAACCTATACACTTCGGATAATACAACCCGTTTCAGGCCAGTTCAAATTTTTCAATAACTTTCCATAATTCGAGCAAGTTTGAATTATCCTTAGCCTTACTAGTGGGCGTCCCACCTCTCCTATGCAGTGCCGCGGCTGCCCGGCGTGATCTGATATATGATCATTATCCTATAAATACGAGAGGCGGAGGAAGATGGCGGTAGGGGGAGGAGGAAGAAGGGGAGAGGAGGAAGGGGGGGAGGAGGGACGAGGAGGAGGAAGGAGGTGGGACAAGGAAGGGAGGAGGAAGGAGAAGAAAGGGAGGAGAGGAAATGGGAGGAACTTTTTTTTTTAAGTATCCTTCGCTTTGTATACAATCCTTCAGTCCTTCACGGGCCTCTTTGCTCCTTCACGCATCCTACAAGTCATGGGAGGGCATTAGAAGTCCCACAGGATTGCTATAGTATTCCTAGGTTATTATAAGTCCTTTGACAATCACATGAGTGGCTCAAATATGGACTAATAATACTAATACTAATACTGAAAATACTAATACTGATCGTTGTATTGAAGTAATGATTAATCTAGCAATGCCTGTCATATCATAGCGAGACCCATAAATCCACTTTTAATCTTTCTGCACCGTCGAGTGGCCTAAGAACACCCACATGCTGCCCATTAACTCTGCCTTGGATTGCCAGTGCATCGGAGGACACAGGAGGGCGGCATGAGCCTCTAATCACAGGCGCCACTATAAAAATCCTGCCTGCGCCACCACGGGCGAGGACCAACCATCACAGCCCTCAAGTGCCTCCAGGGCCTACTATCACAGCCCTCAAGTGAACCTCCAGGGCCTACCATCACAGCCCTCAAGTGAACCTCCAGGGCCTACCATCACAGCCCTCAAGTGAACCTCCAGGGCCTACCATCACAGCCAAGTGAGCCTCCAGGGCCTACCATCACAGCCCTCAAGTGAACCTCCAGGGCCAACCATCACAGCCAAGTGAGCCTCCAGGGCCTACCATCCCACCCCTGGAAGTCACTGCCTACAGGCACTATAGGCCAAGATGTAAAAAAATAAATATATATATATTAATATTATAATCATGTGGTATTATAAGTGTACTTATAATTATAGTACAAATACGATGGTTTTGGTGAGTACAAGTACTACAATCTGTGCTGTTTTGTCATGCTTGAGTGACTTATTATTGTGGAGGGGCTAGAGGTAACCATCGGATAATTCATTCTTTAGACTAATTCGACCCAGGTCTTCCCCTAATTAGTTTGAATTAGAGAGGGTTTACTGTACAAGCAATATTATATAGCTATGACCTGTTTAGCATCCTTGTCCACTAACTCATTTGGTATATTGTGAATTTTCTTAATTTTATGGCTCGACAAGATTTTTTCATAGCAAAGAAAAGACCTGGGCGTGCAGGGGTTAGTCTATTTTTTTTCAACGAGGCGATAATTCCATTCTATCTGAAGGTCTCATGCTTAAAATGATGCCTCTGTTTACCTGATAATATGGTTAACTATGATAAAATACAACTGAAATTAAGAAGAAGCGTAGTATTCACTTCTCCCGGCATCAAATATCAGTCAGTAAACAAGGGGGCAGGATTTATGGTTAACTATGATAAAATACAGCTGAAATTAAGAACTGTAGTATTCCCTTCTCCCGGCATCAAATATCAGTCAGTAAACAACAAGGGGCAGCATTTATGGTTAACTATGATAAAATACAGCTGAAATTAAGAAGAACTGTAGTATTCCCTTCTCCTGGCATCAAATATCAGTCAGTAAGCAGCAAGGGGGCAGCATTTTTCACCTCGTTAAAAACCAGTGTAGGGTGTGACGGAGACTATAATTGTGTTCACTGCTTCACAAGAGGAAATGTAACATCAGCGTATACATGTAATTCCTATGTTCTAGTTAAGGCAGACGAATGTTCCACCGCCACATTCAGATCCTGCGTATCTTTGCTTGGCTGAAAATGTGGCCGTGATAAGTACTGAGGTTTTGTTGAAGTGTTTCCCGTGTTTATGCAGTGCTCCTTACGGAACACTTCACAATGTACAGGAACTACCTCCTGTAGGTCTCACGGCCTCTTGTACTTCCTTATGTTCTTAATTTACATTGCTACCAAGATAGCAGCTGCTAAAATGTATCACTGTGGCTATTCTCATTGTTGCAGAATACCTTGTTGATGACCCTGTATTTGATGCAGCAGACGTGATAGCAGCAGGAAATGAAATATTAAGGAGGCAAGGAGAGGCTTTCTTTGACCTCAGTTTACATACCCTTAGTGTGGCACAAGCGGGCAGCCCAGCGGCAAGCCACCTCCTGGGCCTGTGGTGCGGGGGCAGCTTGCCCAGGCGGCATACTGTATGCCTACGCCACAGAGCGCCTGCGTGTGCACCCGTGCGTGTTGCCTTACTGAGCTTGGCCCGGGCAGACTTGCCTGAAGACGCTGTCAGTGACGCCCGAGTGTTCAGTGTACAGTAGTACTGCACTTCAAGACTTCAGTATCAGCCATGTTTTGGTGAGTACAAGTTCTACAATCTGTGCTGTTTTGGCATGTTTGAGTGAGTTCTTATTGTGTGGAGGGGCTGGAGGTAGCCATTGGATCATTCAGACTTTCGGCTAATTCGACCCAGGTCTCCCCCCAACAAGTTAGAGAGGGTTTACTGTATATAAAATGGTCTGTTAGCCATAAAATTACGAAAAGTCACTGAATATACCAAATTAGTTAGTGGACAAGGATACTAATCAGGTCATATCTATAAAGTATTGCTTATATTCATTAAAATTGTCTAATGGTAACCAAATTACAATGATAATTACATTCTGGGCCTCAAGGGGTTAATGTGAACACCCTGACAGCACCTCGCTCTTCCACCCTCTCCACATGTGGTTAGTGGATCACAAAGGTGGATTGAAGAGCCTTTACAATAGGGTGGTTCACAAATAGGGTGGTGAATGATTGGAATGGACTCGGTCGTCAGGTGGTCAGTGCAGTCAATAAGGAGCTTTAAAAGGAGGCTGGATAAATTCATGGATGGGGATGAAAGGTGGATGTAGGTAGTGTTAAGTAACAGGAACTATCTCGTGTAGGTCTCACGGCCTCTTGTAGCTTCCTTATTTTCTTATGTTTCTTACAAAGTGAGATAGGCAGTGAGGAACAGTGTCTGTATGGAAGTGCTGTGGGTTGTGATGTACAATGCTACAGGGCCAAGGAAAAACATCATAGCCTACAGGCACTAGAGGCTTCAAAGTATAAAAAAAAATAAAAAAAATATAAATAAAGTGGTTAGCGTCTCCGAGTGGCGTTCTCGGTGACCCAAGTTCAATACTCGATGAGAACCATAAATCCACTTAAGATCTTTCTGCACCATCGAGTGGCCTAAGAACACCCACATGCTGCCCATTAACTCTGCCTTGGATGGCCAGTGCATGGGAGGACACAGGGGGGCGGCATGAGCCTCTAATCACAGGCGTCACTATAACAATCCTGCCTGCATCACCACGGGCGAGGGCCAACCATCACAGCCCTCAAGTGTGCCTCCAGGGCCGCCATCACAGCCTCAAGTGTGCCTCCAGGGCCGCCATCACAGCCCTCAAGTGTGCCTCCAGGGCCTGCCATCCCACCCCTGAAAGTGACTGCCTACAGGTGCTATAGGCACAAATGTAAAAAAAAAATATAATATTAAATAAATATTAAAAAAACTCCTGTCACCCCAGTCCTGCCCTCTACCCCACCAGACCTTGAAGCAGCCACACACACACACACACACACCAGCAGCACCCTCTGGGACACTAGTATGTTCCTCCCCAGGCCTTGAAGCAACCACACACACACACACACACACACCAGCAGCACCCTCTGGGACACTAGTATGTTCCTCCCCAGGCCTTGAAGCAGCCACACACACACACACACGCAGCACCCTCTGGGACACTAGTATGTTCCTCCCCAGGCCTTGAAGCAGCCACACACACACACACACACACCAGCAGCACCCTCTGGGACACTAGTATGTTCCTCCCCAGGCCTTGAAGCAGCCACACACACACACCAGCAGCACCCTCTGGGACACTAGTATGTTCCTCCCCAGGCCTTGAAGCAGCCACACACACACACACACACACCAGCAGCACCCTCTGGGACACTAGTATGTTCCTCCCCAGGCCTTGAAGCAGCCACACACACACACACCAGCAGCACCCTCTGGGACATTAGTCTTTTTTTTTTTTTTACGAGGCAAAAATTCCGTTCTATCTTAAGGTCTCATGCTTAAAATTTTGCCTGTTTACCTGATAATATGGTTAACTATGATAAAATACAGCTGACATTAAGAAGAAGCATAGTATTCCCTTCTCTGGCATCAAATATCAGTCAGTTATCAGCAAGGGGTCACCATTTTTCACCTCGTTAAAAAAAATAGACTACATATAGTATGTTCCTCCCCAGGCGTGGCACAGTAGTGTACACCATGGACCAAGGATGACACAAACACACACACACACACCTGCAGCACCCTCTGGGACACTAGTATGTTCCTCCCCAGGCCAAGTAGTAGTAGTAGTAGTAGTAGTAGTAGTAGTAGTAGTAGTAGTAGTAGAATAGTAGAATAGTAGTGGTGGTGGTAGTAGTAGTAGTAGTAGTAGTAGTAGTAGTAGTAGTAGTAGTAGTAGTAGTAGTAGTTGAAGAGTAAGAGAGATTATAATTAGGAAAGAAGAGAGAGAGAGAGAGAGAGAGAGAGAGAGAGAGAGAGAGAGAGAGAGAGAGAGAGAGAGAGAGAGAGAGAGAGAGAGAGAGAGAGAGAGAGAGAGAGAGAGAGAGAGAGAGAGAGAGAGAGAGAGAGAGAGAGAGAGAGAGCGAGAGAGAGCGAGAGAGAGCGAGAGAGAGCGAGAGCGAGAGCGAGAGAGAGAGGAGGAAGAAATATTACTAAAGAATAGTAAGAAGACAAGAAGGAATAAAGGAAGGAATTACGTCAAACTTTTGAAACCCCAGTAGTGTACACCATGGACCAAGGATACACACAAAGAAAGAAGATCTGCCTACACCAAGAGGGTCCCTTCATAATATAGTGGACTGCAAATCGCGAGATGCCCTCAACTGAAAAGTTACCGCAGGAACCCCTAAAAGAGGACATACACCAACAAGATAACAGTTTTGGTATTATTTTACGGTAAAACTGCCTAAGCTCTGCTCCAAGCTGATCTGAGTGACATGACAGCAGCTTATAGTACACTGCCTGTACTTCATATCTGCAAAGGTTCCAGTGTGCGGTCAGGCCTGTTTAACCCCTTCACGCCCAGATCCTTCCTTGGCTATATAAAATTGTCTGTTGTTAGCCATAAAACTACGAAAAGTAACTAAATATACCAAGTTAGCAAGTGGACATGGATACTAAACAGATCATATCTCTACAATAATGCTTAGTCACTAAAATCATCTAATCGTAGTCAAATTACAATGCAAATAACGTTCTGGGTCTCAAGGGGTTAAATAAAAATCCCGTAGCTTTGCCTGTGAGGGACTGCCACCTCCCTCCCTCCCTCCCTCCCTGCTACACCCACAACGCACACACCACCACTTCTTCCCTTTGTTTACAGGTATTTCCACCAATCTATGCATGCTTAGGCTTCTCCTGATACCCAAACCCATATCCAGTGGATGTAGGTAGTGTTAAGTAACAGGAACTACCACGTGTAGGTCTCGCGGCCTCTTGTAGCTTCCTTATGTTCTTATGTTCAAAGGCCGCCCCACACGGCAGCCCAGCCCGCCCGTTGAGGGTTGATACGGGCACACACACCCGTACCTCCCCGGGCACACCCACACACTGACACGGGCACAAGCAATGGGTATCCCTATCTATGGGTATAGCCGAGGTATTTACAGGAATTACCTCGTGTAGGTCTCGCGGCCTCTTGTAGCTTCCTTATTTTCTTATGGTCTTATGTATCACAGCCCTGCACACACACACTAAAATACGACGGAACAAGTTGCTACATTCACACCACCATGGGTTGTCAATATTTTATTTTCTGCATCTCTGTGAGCAGGTGTGGGCATTGGCAGACTTAAAAGACACATTTCACTGCTAAAAAAACCTGTATTTAAGATCAAATCAAATACCACATCATAGTTTCATTATTAACAGTCAGTCAGCCAAAATTTGTGTTCTATTCAATGACAATAAATATTTGGCTTGGAACGCATGCACAAATCTACTACAATGCACAGGACAGTTCTAGGATCAAATTGATACCTACTATATATCTGTCTGTACTCTATAACAACAGAAGTAGCTATCCTGTAACATAACATAAGATACTTTGTTCATACTAATCTTCACCTTAACCCCTTCACACCCAGATCTTTCCTTGGCTATAAAAAATGCCTGTTGTCGAGCCATAAAATTAAGAAAAGTAACTGAATATACCAAATTAGTTAGTGGCCAAGGATACTAAACAGGTCATAGCTATAGAATATTGCTTAGTCACTAAAACTCATCTATTGGTAGCCACATTATGATGGAAATGACGTTCTGGGTCTCAAGGGGTTAATCCCACATTGTACCATGTTGTCACCCTATTGTACCAGGCTTTTTACTACCTGACTCTACCCATTAAAAAAAACAATTTGAAAATAACTAATAACTACTAGAAAACATATAACCAAAGTAGACACGGCAAAAAAAAAAAAAAAAAATGCGAAACTACCTAGTCACCATTGCAAAAAAAAAACAATTTGAAAATAACTTAATAACTACTACAAAATATATAACCAAAGTAGGCACTAAAAAAAGAAAAAAAAATTCTAACTACGTACGCTACTGAAAAAAATGCGAAACTTTACCTCACGTCACCGCTGCTTAAGGTGACAAAACTTAAGTGTGTGTCTTAAGTGTCGATAATCCTTCTAAATGTATCCTAGGGCTGTGGCAAGGCTTGGGATATTAGGTTAGGGTAAAGGGATGTTACTGTTCTGTGGCTAGTCATCTTGCCCACCCAGATCTACTGCCGGCTCTGCGTCCTGGGTCTAGAGGGAAAGGAGAGGAGAGGGGGGGACATAGGGTGTAAGCTTTTAGCACAACGACAGGTACAGAACAATGCATTTTTTAAGCCAATCTTACTGGGCGACATTCTTTGGATAGCCAGAAAGGTCAAGGCCTACCTGTTAAAATATAGTTTTTTGGATACATCAACTTGACCCTTTTGTATGTTGTGTATAAATAAAGATCCTATGCAGTAATAAGAGTGCACTTCTGGATCTAACACACACAGACATGATGAGCCATTATATCCAGGAAGGATTTTATGAACAAATATCTTGTCGCCCAGTAGCTTAACATTGTTCTTACTGGGCGACAGTTTTCCATCACTGGGAGACATTTTGGTCGCCCAGTTGTGCTGTTAAAAAATGCACTGCTACAGAATACATGATCGGAAAATATTTAAGTCATCTCATCTGTTGGTGGTTTGAGGAATGTGAAATAAGTCTTTGTTTTAATGAGGTGAAAAATGATCAAAAATGCTGCCCCCTTGCTGCTTACTGACTGATATTTGATGCCGGGAGAAGGGAATACTACGCTTCTTCTAAATTTCAGTTGTATTTTATCCTAGTTAACCATAGTATCAGGTAAACACAGGCATCATTTTAACCAAGAGAAGGGAATACTACGCTTCTTCTAAATTTCAGTTGTATTTTATCCTAGTTAACCATAGTATCAGGTAAACACAGGCATCATTTTAACCAAGAGAAGGGAATACTACGCTTCTTCTAAATTTCAGTTGTATTTTATCCTAGTTAACCATAGTATCAGGTAAACACAGGCATCATTTTAACCAGGAGACCTTAAGGTAGAATGGAATTTTTGCCTCGTTAAAAAAACTAGACTATAGTGGGAGTGTTTTGTAGTTTTAGTCAAGTCAAGAGTGGAGAAATAGTGGCTTGTGTGGCTTGTTAACCCCTTCCCTTCACGCCCAGGTCTTTCCTTGGCTATATAAAAATTGTCTGTTGTTAGCCATAAAATTACGAAAAGTAACTGAATATACCAAATGAGTTAGTCGACAAGGGTACTAAACAGGTCATAGCTATAAAATATTACTTATATTCATTAAATATCGTGTAATGATAGCCAAATTACAATGGAAATTATGCTCTGGGCCTCAAGGGGTTAACACTGAAAAGAACAGAATGTGAGGCATGTAGATTGTTTGTGTTTGAAGAGAAGGAGTCACTTGAGCCCGTGTCTATTATTGCATTACAAGGATGGATGATTTAAGGCCAAAAAGGGGGAACTGTGCCAGACATCAGAGGTCACATGGCACATTCTTACAAGGCAGTGTGTCATATCCAATGCCGTTCATAATCTTCACATAGAGAAACCCATCCATTCCCATCAATTCAACAGCATAGAAAGAATACTACTGTAGATAACACTATAGTCGCCAGTCACTCGCCACTGCACTAATGTCGCCAGGCACACTATATTATGAATTTTAGCATCACTACAGACTTTTATGTGCCACTGAAGAGGCATGCACAGTAGTTAATATTATGTACATCACACTACATGTCTTCAGTGGCACATAAAAGGCTGTAGTGATGCTAAAATTTGTCATATATTGTGCCTGGCGACATTAGTGTAGTGGTAAGTGACTGGCGACAATAGTGTTATCTACGGTAGCATGATAATGAACACAATTGATGAATAAATAACATGACAAGACTGATAACGTGTACAGGAAATACCAGGCGTAGGTCTCGCGGCCTCTTGTGGCTTACTGAGGTTCTAAAAAGTTCCCAATTGCATTCATAGAACACCTTTGTTTTTCCTTCTTTTTTTTACAGTTTATGGAAATGATGTCCGGGTAGCAAAGAGGCAACGTCCAGAGCGAGTCTCCAGCTGTTCCTTCCAGCACCAAACACCGATAGTACAGCCACGGCACCCCACCACCAACCCCCCCTCCCGCCCCGCCCTAACCACACACACACACACACAAGAAAAGACCACGGGATATCAATGTGTGTGTGTGTGTGTGTGTGTGTGTGTGTGTGTGTGTGTGTGTGTGTGTGTGTGTGTGTGTGTGTGTGTGTGTGTGTGTTCTTATGACCGAGTGGACCCTTTCTTCGCTACACATAGATGACCTGACTCCCTCGGTGACCCCTCTGAAGGCCCGCCAGCGCCTCAGTGGTGGGACAAACATTGGAGGTGGAGGCTAAAAGGAGGCTGGATAATTTCATGGATGGGGATGAAAGGTGGATGTTGGAGTGGAAGTTGCAGGTCGCCGTCCACCGGGCAGGCCAAGGAAGACATGGAGGCAGTGTGTTGAAGTGGATCTGGCAGCATTGGGCATTGAAGAAGTTGAGGCAATGGATAGAGAGAGTTGGAAGTGTATCATCGGCCGTCTAACCTCGCAAAAATTATTGGAAAACTGACGTCAAACAGAAAGAAGTAGAAGTCTGCAAGGTGGATGTAGGTAGTGTTAAGTAACAGGAACTACCACGTGTAGGTCTCGCGGCCTCTTGTAGCTTCCTTATGGAGTGTCCCTGCATTCCCATTGCTGTTTAGGGCAAGGTGGCAATGTGTCCGCAATCACCTCACAGTTGCTACAAAGATTTACAGGTATATTTTATAGTTTAGAGTAATTAAGGCTAAATAAGTGAATAAATAAGCGGGGAGGCGGTGGCAGGGTGGTTAGCGTCTCCGGGTGGCGTTCTTGGTGACCTGAGTTTTATCCCGAGTGAGAACCATAAATCCACGTAAGATCTTTCTGCACCGTGGAGTGGCCTAAGAACACCCACATGCTGCCCATTAACTCTACCTTCGATTGCGAGTGCATGGGAGGACACAGGGGGGTGGCATGAGCCTCTAATCACAGGCGTCACTGTAAAAATCTGCCTGTGCCACCACGGGAGAGGGCCAACCATAACAGCCCTCAAGGGAACCTCCAGAGCCTACCATCCGAGCCCTGGGTCACCACTGTCTACAGGCGCTATAGGTACAAATGTATAAAAAAAAAAATTAAAAAAAAAAAAAAAAAATTATATGAAAATTAAACTACCCTAACCCCACCTTCGGAGTCACTAACGTAACTTTATCCCACGGTTTAACCTCCTAACTAAAGCCAAATCTGCATTAAAAAAGTGTCCGCGGCAAGGGAAGAACAGTGGCGATGCAGGTCACAAGAGGAAGAAGAGTAGGTAAACCCTTGTCACTGGCCTCCCTATAAACAACATGTCATATCTCCACAAGTAATGATTTGCGACGGAAGTTCATAGAGAGAATGTTTCCTAGAATCCAATAAGGTACAGAAACCACACTCCCAATGGACCCGTTTACTCACACCTAAAACACAGAGTATTATGAAGCTTTGGGTGCAATATAGGCTACATATCACTGTACTTATATTCTTTTTGCTGAGAAATGCACCATAAATGAAATATATGGCTTTTTTTGGGCCAAAATATCACAACACGGCAGAACGCGCTGTGATTGGTTGTGACGTAGTAAGCGCAGACTCAGATCTCGCCTGATCAGCTGATGGGCTTGTTTTGGCTCAGCAGACTGCAGTACCTATCTATGCATTCAACATGTCCCAGACAAAAAGAACATATTATGCTTGTTTTGTGCTAATGTGCAAAAACACCACAATTAAAACTCCAGAGAATGTGTTCATAACTATGCCTAAAGACAAGAAAAAGAGGAAACAGTGGTGGATGTCTGCAAGGCGTGATTTCTCGATGAAGGAAAATTCATACTATTGCTGTGAAGACCATTTTGATGTATTATTAATGTATGTACTTGTGCATGGATAAGTAACTTGCAAATGATATGTAGCTGTGGGGCTTTAGCTGAGCTGTGATAAGTTGCGGTAGTATGCAGTATGCAAGGCTTTTGAGGTAGGGATGAGACAGGCTGGGTTTTTCATGTTAAGTATACAACACGCAGTGAGTTAGGTAAAATTCTAGAGTCCTTTCCCGCCCTTATTAGTGTTTTTTCCTCCAGACCTTCACAGATCCCTTCAGATACCTCTAAACTGTAATTATAAAGTGGGGGGGGAGATGCCCCCTTCACCCCCCTCCCCTCCTTAATGACCCCCCTGGACCCCTCAAAAATATAATATGTTTAATATTACTAATCTAACCTCACTATTACCTAACCTAACCTAATCTCACTAATAACCTCATAGCGAAACCCCCATAAAAAAATAATTACTAACCTAACCTTGTAAAATTATAGTTTCATTTTACTAACCTAACTAACCTTACTAACTTGCATTACCCCTACTACTGCAAGATGACCAGTAATCCTCCTTCAAGTGATGTAGTAGGTATTCACTGTGTTTGTGAATATGTAAGTTGTAGTTTATAAGGAAAAAGTGGATAGACAGAGATAAGTGGCCCGTGACACCAGACAAGTGATGACTTCTGGGATCGGCATTCCTTATAGGGAGCTTAAATGAACCTGCAATGACATGTACAGCTAGACAGATAGACGAACTCATAGAGGAACAGGTAGAAATGTATGGTTAGTAAAGGTTGTAGTGGTGAGTAGAGTGACGAAGGGTGTATGTTTTGCTTATGTGGGGAAAGAAAGCCATACATTTCTACCTGTTCCTCTATGAGTTCGTCTATCTGTCTAGCTGTACATGTCACTGCAGGTTCATTTAAGCTCCCTATAAGGAATGCCGATCCCAGAAGTCATCACTTGTTTGGTGTCACGGGCCACTTATCTCTGTCTATCCACTTTTTCCTTTTAAACTACAACTTACATATTCACAAACACAGTGAATACCTACTACATCACTTGAAGGAGGATTACTGGTCATCTTGCGGTAGTAGGGGTAATGCAAGTTGGTGTATTAGTAGATAGTACATATAGTAGCGGCCGCTTCACAGCTGTTTTGCTCAACATCACTGCCCAACTATATGAGGCTTGAAGATTTCAAATCAATCCTTACCTCAAGTAGAGTAAACGGGTCCATTGTGTAAATAATAGCGCGGGGCCTTGGAGGCTGGGCAGGTAATCTTCCCTGCAGGCTTGATCCCTTCATTAAACATTATATACACCAAATAATGAAGGAATTACCACGGCAAATGTACAATGGTGATAAATACACCACGTACACCCCCAAAAACCCATACCATAACAAAGATATCAGGAAATTCAAGGTCTGAACAGGTGAGGAGACTGAAGCGCATATTTACCCAAACAAAATGTCCCTTTTTAACGAAGGGTTTAAAAAATAGGGAAACCTGTGAGTTATTCATGAGGTGAATGACGTAGCTTAAAAACAGTTACAGATCCTAGTTTGGGGAAGCAGTAAAAAAGTCTGTTCTTGGTTTTTTTTACGCTAACGTAACATTTTCAAGCACTGAGTCAGCCGTGTTCCTTAAATAAACACATGAAATACACGGTAGCAGAACGCACACAAGCACAAAGAGTGTGTGAATAACTTGGCAAACACAAACAAACCCACACTTCAAATATAAGGAAGAAAATGACCGATACAAAATATAAACAAAAACAGTCCCAGATTAAGAACTGAAAAATAGAAATCGACTCTTTAGGCCCATGGTTTAGACCTCAAACGATGCCAAACAATAGAAATACATCCAAACAAACATAAAAGCTCCTTAACTTGATCTAGAAATAAAATTATTGATATGTAAAGGGTAAATAGATGGCATTAATAACTGCAATAGTAATCTTTTTTCAATAAATGACCAAAATAGCCTCAAAATCAAATAAATATGTACAGATAAATGCTGAGAATTTTAAAATGAATCAAAATAAATATATAAAAAACTCAAGTGGCTCAAATACTTATGAGCGATTTTTACTCCCTCTAAAAGACTAAAATACTGATGCTTTTGAAAAGATTTGGCACAAGATCGGGGCTGTAGGTACGGCAGTTAAGCTAGAAATACGGCATTATGCATACACACCACTGGGTACAAACTTAAAACTGCATATGTATTAATATATAAAAAAAAACTACCGTAGATAACACTATAGTCGCCAGTCACTCGCCACTGCACTAATGTCGCCAGGCACAATATATTACCAATTATAGCATCACTACTGATTTGTATGTGCCACTGAAGACATGCACAGTAGTTTATATTATGTACATCCCACTACATGTCTTCAGTGGCATATGAAAGCCTGTAGTGATGCTAAAATTCGTAATATATTGTGCCTGGCGACATTAGTGCAGTGGCAAGTGACTGGTGACTGGTGACTATAGTGTTATCTACGGTAGATAAAACACTCGCCGCCGTCGACGAGTGTTCCAATTCTTGATATTACAGGACCCAATATATACATCTAGTACTTAAGTTACACCTTGTCTTCTTGTTGCTTTTTTTTGTCTGTATGCCTCCGGGCGATAATAGAATTACTATTAATATTATTTAATCAGGTTTTATCCGTGTGTCTGCATTTAGGGATGAAATACCAGCAATAGCTTGATCATTTAGGCAAAGACTACTCTATAGAGTAGTCTTTGAGTTAGGTTAAGTTAGGTGCCAATGTCCAGGTTAGGTTAACATTCTACGTCGGCGAGAGTTCCCGGTTGGTGTTTCGGCGAGTTCCATAAACCAATGAAGTTTCATGCTAGGTAAACTCTGTTGGTGTTTCGGCGAGAGTTCCATAAACCGGTGAAGTTTCATGCTAGGTAAACTGTTGGTGTTTCGGCGAGAGTTCCATAAACCAGTGAAGTTTCATGTTACGTAAACTGTTGGTGTTTCGGCGAGTTCCATAAACCAGTGAACTTCCATGCTACGCAAACTGTTGGTGTTTCGGCGAGAGTTCCATAAACCAGTGAACTTCCATGCTACGTAAACTGTTGGTGTTTCGGCGAGTTCCATAAACCAGTGAACTTCCATGCTACGTAAACTGTTGGTGTTTCGGCGAGTTCCATAAACCAGTGAACTTCCATGCTACGTAAACTGTTGGTGTTTCGGCGAGAGTTCCATAAACCAGTGAACTTCCATGCTACGTAAACTGTTGGTGTTTCGGCGAGAGTTCCATAAACCAGTGAACTTCCATGCTACGTAAACTGTTGGTGTTTCGGCGAGAGTTCCATAAACCAGTGAACTTCCATGCTACGTAAACTCTATATAATACCAATTATTGAGGACAAACTCTATCATACCCACATCAGCGACCAATCTACGACCCATACTAGGAATATAAACCAAAAAACCAGCTTAGGGTGACTCAAAACACCAATCTGGGTAGCACATGTTTATCGGGTTTATGTAAGATACCAGGTGAACAAAAGATTACAAAACCCCGATAGCTCCCAAACGACTCCCACCCCTGGCTTGAGACATTCACAGATTACAGATGACATGACAGAGATGCCATTAAAGGCCTCAGACTATAGCCTCAAGCCCTTCCCGACATGCAATCAGGCGGTGAAATACAATGGTGTAATGGCGGAGAGCTGACGTGAAGAGCTGCTTTGCCCCGCCCGCCCACCGCTTTTCAAGCCTCACCGCCCATCTGTAACTCCTACAACTCTCACCACGGCATTAGGGCTTACCAGGAACACTGCTTCACAAGTTATATGTAGTTATTTTCTCTTCCTAATGTTTGGGGTGAGATTATATTGCACTAATGTATCCTAGCGCGGCGATCCTCTGCTTCCAGGGCGGCCATTAGACTCGAACTCAAAGATGTCAACAAAGGCTTGAGAAATATCGCAGTTTTCATCATTTTAATGCCATAAGGAGGCTAATATGGACTACTATATATATACAATAAATACTAAGTTCATATTAGGGCTCTTCATCCTATATATAAGATAGCAGATAGGGCCAGAAGGGATGACTGGTGGTAGGTAGAAGTTAATAGTATTGGCGGCTGCGTCACAAGGCTTCTCGGGGACTCAGCCGCGCGCCAACATTCAAACAGGTTGCAAAATACAATGAATAAAAAGCCTCTACAATGAGCTAGATCCATCTTATAACCCTACAAAAGGCGTGAAATAGCAGCAGCATTAGTATTAGTAATGGTAGTAGAAGAATACATTGCTTTATGAACAAATAGGATAGAATAATGATAAAATAGCCGGGACATTACCAAGCTATGACGCAATGCTTGAATTAACCCCTTGAGGCCCAGAGCGTAATTTCCATTGTAATTTGGGTGTCATTAGATGATTTTTAGTGAATATAAGCAATATTTTATAGCTATGACCTGTTAAGTAGCCTTGTCTGCTAACTAATTTGGTATATTCAGTTTTTTCGAAATCTTATGGCTAACAAGACGATTTTATATAGCCAAGGAAAGATCTGGGCGTGAAGGGGTTAGGCTATCTGTTAGTAGGGAAGACTACACACTACAGGATAATACAGGACGTGTAGTTATGTAGTTATGTTACCTTGTTATCCCTCATGCTGTGGTGCATGTACTGTATCCAAAACTACTTGTGAGGGTACCTGGAACTGTCGCCGATAGGAACACTCGCTGACGTCAACGAGTGTTCCAATTGTTCACGTCGGCGAGTGTTTATATTACCCATGTTTCTGCATTCAGGGATTAAATACCAACAGTAGCCTGAATAGTTATGCTAGGTTATGTGGTTAGGTTAGGTTAGATTCCTTTTCATATATTACAAGTTGAACTGTCGCCAAAAATGTACACGTCGGCGAGTGTTCCAATGTCGGCGAGAGTTCTAGGTTGGTGTTTCGGCGAGAGTTCCTATCGGCGACAGTTCCATAAACCCTTGTGAGGCTGTGGGAAAGGAGAGGAGGGAGGGATGAGGGGCTGAAAGATGCTAGTGAAAAAGGTATAATTGCTCTACGCCTCGCGAGTGAGTGTAATTTTAACCCCTTGAGACCCATAACGTGATTTCCATTGTAATTTGGCAAACATTAGACGATTTTTAATGAATATAAGCAATGTTTTATAGATATGACCTGTTTAGTATTCCTGTCCACTGTAGTCAACTAGCTAATTTGGTATATTCAGTCACTTGTCGTAATTTTGTGACTCGACAACAGACAATTGTAAATAACAAAGGAAAGATCTGGGCGTGAAGGGGTTAATTAAAAGAAGTCTGGATAAATTCATGGATGGGGATGACAGGTGGATGCAGGTAGTGTTAAGTAACAGGAACTACCATGTGTAGTCTCCCAGCCTCTTGTAGCTTCCAAGCAGGGGCGTAGTTAGGCCTGGGCATTGGGGGCTGTACCCCCGAATGTTTTATAAATAGTCCCGGATCTCAAATACCTTTTTTTTCTTTTCTTTTTTCTCACAAAAATAAGATAAGCTTTGACTGGGGCCAACATAAAATTATAGCAAAAAACAAGGTATTTGGTTAGATGTTACTTAGCGTATGCTGATGGCATCCTTTTTTATGAGCAGGACATGAGAGAGGTGGAGAGAACAGAGATGTGGAGTGCATGACAGAGGAGACACCAAAACACCTTTTGGAGAGTTGAAGAAGAGAATATCAGATGGACAAGACACAGAGTTAACAGAAGTGCATTTTTTTTCAAAGTGCATTTGTGTGTGTCCTTGGCCAGTCCTTTGTGATGTAAACATTAAAAAAGTAGTTATAAGACCAGGCCTGGTCAGATTTCAGTACTGAACAAAGAAAGCATTGGGAATATACAATCTATAGGACTGCTTCATCACGCCAAAGCTCTCTTTTTCTGAGGGTTTTACTCCTGCTGATGAAAATAAAAATAATAACGAAGTTGAACCCCAACTCAGATTGTCTTCATTTTATTTCAATTTCATGTTTCGAAAGTTATCCTAAGCAAATTACCGGAGCCTTTTGGTACCTTGAACACAGTGTCTCACATCTTATATTCATTATACTCATAAATAAATTAAAAATTATCCTATACAAATTTTAAGATCTCTTGGCTGGGCTCAGACCCCAATGTTTCAAGATCCTAAATACGCCCCTGCTTCCAAGGGCCGCGCCCGTGACAGCCGTCAGCCTCACCCACCCACGACACACACACACAAACGCACACCCACACACGCGCGCGCACCCACACAACTTGTTACTTCCATCTCAATAATAACCACGGACCCATGACAAGGTATCAAGTATTTAGCTGTTCATCTCAACCGTCATTTATCATTTGTTATTAAAGGCCCGTCCACACTAGGCATTACGATGCGCATTATAATGCTGCATGACATTATATCAGCCGAGAGAGAGAGAGAGTGAGAGGGAGGGAGGGAGGGTGGAGTGAGTGGCTGCCCGCTGGAGAACACGTGACTCAATGAATGAGAGAGACGCGCCGCCCCTCTCCCTGGCCAGCCCCGCCCACTGATTTTAAGGAGGTGAAAACGGAATTTGTCATTTAACATAGAGCTCAATGGGGAAAATCTTCCTCTTCCTCCTCTGTGACCACCTGAGGACCGCTGCTCGTCGATAACAGATCATACTTCGATGTTGTTGCGTCCAGACAGGCGGTTCACTTGCCTTCGCTAGCCATACATTCCCTGTTTCCGAACTTTCGTTCACTACACCTGTAAAACCTATTTAGGGGGATCTGTGTGTTGCTCTCGTCATCGCCAGTTATCTAGTTACATGTTATTTAGTCCGTGGTGAGCCCTAATGTGACCTCAAGCCTGTGTAGTGGATGTTATAACAGATTCATTCATACTCCCGGAGCGGTGTGTTGTGATGAGCCGCCAATGCGTCCTGGGAGCCCGCCGTGTGCCCGCCTCTGTGTACAGTGACCGGCGCTCGGCTAATACCCACTCATTATACTCTCTTTAAGTACTATATGGCTGCCTATAGTATCAACAACCCCATTCAGGTAGAGGTATCATTGTGTGTGACCTCATAACCCCGTCACCAGAACGTCACGGTATACACGTAACACTAAATAGCATGAAGTTGTCACGCATCACCGCGCCCAACCAAGGCCGTCTGTATGTAAAGGCCTGCGCCTGAGATTGATGACGTCACGGACGACGTCTGTACGAGGCCACCGAGATGACAAGTTTACCTACCTAATTATATGTTTATCAGTATAAAAGATATATTGTTATCTTCGGAAATGTTTGTTCTATAATATTATCAAATAAAAAACCGTAAAACAGACTAAAGAAAGGCCATTATGAGACTCACAAGAAATATGTATGAACTTTAACTCTTCGCCATTTAATATTTTGCTCAAAAACATTTTACATGGAGAATATCAATAGAAGCGGAATTTAATTAGCTTTCCATTGCTATATTTCGTTTTTTGATAAATGAATTAGAACCATACATAAATTAGCGTTAACTAACAAAAAAGGTCATGAAATCGGGTAATTTTTCCCGTTTGATGATGTTATTTATTTAGTTAACGCTAATGTATGTATGGTTCTAATTCATTTATCAGAAAACAAAATATAACAATGGAAAGCTAATTAAATTCCGCTTCTATTGGTATTCACCATGTAAAATGTTTGCGAGTAAAATATTAAATGGCGAAGAGTTTAAGTTCATGCATATTTCTTGAGAGTCTCATAATGGCATTTCTTTAGTGTGTTTTACGGTTTTTTATTTGATAATATTATAGAACAAACATTTCCAAAGATAACAGTATATCTTATACCGCCCGTACATCCTCACATGCTGAAAGCTCGGCTCCTACTGACTCGCGGAGCAGCCTCAGCTCGTGACGTCACGTCCATCCCGCGCTCCCAGGCGCAGGCTTTTACATAGAGAAGGCTTTGGCCCAACCCTCTCACACCCGCACTCCCCGCCGCTCAAAATATGTCACACGGTGAATTTTACCCGTCACACCCTGATAGACAGAGATTGACGGCAGGGACAGAGGCTTTCGCTATCACATATTGACGGGAAGGGTTAACTGTATTGTTGTAAGAGGTAGGGAGGGAGGGAAGGTAGCATAGGGTAAAGTATTGGTGAGTTGCTTCAATCCCTCTGTGGCAACTCAACACGCGCACACACACACACACAGTCACACACACACACGTACACAACCCTTCCTTCCGTCCTGTCTCTCCCTTCTTTCTCGCTCTCTCTGCCTTTTCTCTCTCTCATTCTTACTTATAGCCATGAGAGCGTATACTGTTACGCCCAGGGGAGTGATGAGTACCCTTGTAATGGTCGCAGCTAAGTAGTAAAGGGCGCGGCTATCGGAGGTCCCTTCAATCGCTAGGCAGGGAGGGGGCGGAGCTTAGAAGTAGGGACGATTTTTCCATCATTATCTATGCAGTCATGACCCTTGTGTGCCTACTCAGTGCTTGGGCCTGTGACGATCCTCTCTCTCTCTCTCTTGCCCACGCTCTTGGTGGACGGCTAATTACTCTATATGGTATGTTCTAATGGTATGCTTTTGGTATTCGTATTATATGAACATAGCCTTGAGTATGCACTATATATATATATTAGTTTGGTTGAGAATGGCTAGTTACCGAACGTGTGACTACCGTAGATAACACTAGTCGCCAGTCACTTCCCACTGCACGAATGTCGCCAGGCACAATATATTACGAATTTTAGCATCACTACAGACTTTTATGTGTCACTGAAGATATGTAGTGTGATGTACATAATATAAACTACTGTGTATCATCTTCTGTGGCACATACAAATCAGTAGTGATGCTAAAATTCGTAATATACTGTGCCTGGCGACATTAGTGCAGTGGCAAGTGACTGGCGACTATAGTGTTATCTACGGTACATTGATCGATTTTGTAGCGTTTTCTCTTGGTTGTGTCTTCCTCACCGCTAATTAGATTTTCTTCTTCTAAGCTTTCCGTCATCTTCTCAAGTCTTTCATATTATCTTACTCGTGCCATCCTAGCTACTGCCTACACAGTCTCTCTCATACACACACACATATACACATAACACACATACACACATACACACACACACATACACACACACACACATACAACCACACACCTACACACACCGGGTGTTAGCCGGGGTTTGTGACCTGCTCTCCGGGGTGGTGGCTTCGGCCAACACAAAGCACTAAAGATGAATGATAAAAATGTTGATATGGAGACGGGGCCACACGAGCATTGCTCTGGCCCTGTAAAATACAACTAGATGAATAGTTGATATACACATATATACACATACACACATACATACACAATTTACACATACACACACATACATATACTTACACACACATACATACACATACACACAGATACATACACACACCTACACATACACACACATACATACACATTACACATACATACACACACTCACACACACCTACACACAGACACACACCTACACACACACACACTTACACACATCTACACACACACACACACACTTACACACACACACACACACTGGCGATCGCGAGCCAGCTCGCGTGGACAAGACCATGGGTGAATAACACACACCTACCTACACACCTACACACACCCCTACACCTACACACACAGCTACACACCTACACCCACACACACCTTCTTCTTCTTCTTGTGACCTTTTCTGCTTATTACCGGTTTGTAGGTCGTCTGTCAAGCTCGAGGTCGAACTTGACCTTGACCTACACACACACACACACACACACCTATCCTACACACCTACACACACCTACACACTCACACACACCTACACACACACACACACTCATCTATTTAACAGACCACTGCCACCACCACCGCCACACTTCTTCTTCTTCTTGTTGCCGTCCCGTCAGCGCCTGCGTCAGTCCGCTCTCTTTGACCCAGTAAGGTCGTCTAGCGGCCGAGTCTTTCCCCGGACGCGCTCAGCCCAGGACTTGACTCATTCCTACTGCCCTTCAGTGTTCCTCCCGACCTTCAAGAGTGGCTGGGAAGGTGAGGAGTGGTGATGAGATAAGGATGAGTACAGTGTGAGTGGTGGTAGTGGTGAAGGAACGCGGGAAATGTCATGAAAGAGTGGGCTGGGGATGAGATCTTTGCCTGCCTGCCTGCTTGCCTGCTAAGTGCGTTTTGGGTCCTGCGTGTGTGTGTGTGTGTGTATGTGTGTGTGTGTGTGTGTGTGTGTGTGTGTGTGTGTGTGTGTGAGTAGGTGTGTGTGTGTGTGTGTGAGTAGGTGTGTGTGTGTGTAGGCGTGTGAGTAGGTGTGTATATGTGTGTGAGTGTGTGTAGGTGTGTATCTGTGTGTGTAGGTGTGTGTTGTGAGTAGGTGTGTGTGTGTGAGTAGGAGTGTGTGTGTATGTGTGGGTATTATTGAACAGTTAGTGGTGTTGGTGGTGGTATTTGTTGTTGTAGTAGTAGTAGTAGTAGTAGTAGTGTAGCAGTGTTCATGCATTTCCGTCCCAGGTACAGTACTACAACAGGTGTTATGAATGAACTTTAATTGTGGAAAAACTGTGTTAGTGATAGTGGTTGCAGGGTACAGTATATGCGTTTGTGGTGGTGAAATTGATGTGGCAGTGATGGTGTTGTGTGGTGATGATGGTGAAATATGTGGTGTGGGGACCGGTGAATGTGGTGTGGTGATGATGGTGATAATGGTGATGATGGTGAAATATGTGGTGTGGTGATGATATGGTGAATGTTTAATGTGGTGTGGTGATGAATGTGAATGTGGTGTGGTGATGATTGTGAATGTGGTGTGGTGATGATATGGTGAATGTTTAATGTGGTGTGGTGATGATGGTGAATGTGGTGTGGTGATGATATGGTGAATGTGGTGAATGTGGTGCGGTGATAATATGGTGAATGTTTAATGTGGTGTGGTGATGATATGGTGAATGTGGTGAATGTTGTGTGGTGATCATGGTGAAATATGTGGTGGTGAATGTGGTGAATGTAGTGAGTGTGGTGTGGTGATGATGGTGGTTGATGGTGATGACAGGATGGTGTAATGAAGGAATAGACGTGATTTGTGACTTAACATTGGCTATTGTTAAGCTAGAAATCGAGAAACGACGTGAAAGGGTATATGTCATATTATCAACAAAGGTGCCATTTTTAAAGGTCTTTACAGGCAGCAATGCACTATCGGCAAATAAGCTTCCAAGATAGATTTCGCTTGTTTCCACACACACACACACACACACACACACTAAACTAATCAGGGAGTTGGATATAATAACAAGAATAATGATAATATAATGACAGCCTAGACTGACTTACGTGCACTAAAGCCAGTAAATAGCGTAGGACAATCATAGTATTGGTAACTCAAAACTCATTCAACAGGTATTGATTTTATTACTACTGAATACCAAGGCAGAGGAAGTCCAGAATCAACAAGCAGGGCGAAGCAAAATTAGCACACGTTTGCCTGGCGGAGTAAAGGAAGGGTTGCAAGGCGGCTCGCGGAATGACAACAAACCCGTGTGTGTCGACGATGACGTCACAGTTGTACTACCCGGCGGTATCGCTGCCACACGTAGACCATTCATAACTGTGGCGTATATAAGCAAAACCATGTATCAAACCTGTATTGGGAAGTTACATACATACAACAACAGTTACTATCTCGCTGCTACCGTAGAGAAGGTAATTTGCACTATAACAGAAAATAACGTATATAACCATTGTAATTTGGCTGCCATTAGATGATTTGTAGTGAATATAAGCCATATTTTATAGATATGATCTGTTTAGTATACTTGTCGACTACATAATTTGGTATATTTAGTTACTTTTTGAATCTTATGGCTCGACAACAGACGATTTTTTTTATAGCAAAGTAAAGATCTGGGCGTGAACAGGATCAACAGACTATCCTGAAATAGTCTATTAATCCTGGGCGTGAAGGGGTTAACCGGAGACAGACGGACAGACGGACAGACAGACAGACAGACAGTAGTCATATTACATCATTTTTAGCTTAACACACAAGTAAACAAAGATTTTATAGAACAAGAAAACCACTATTGTTATATATTATAGGATCTTCTTTCTCCCCCCCCTTCACTATCTTCCCCCTCTCTTCCCTCCTCCTCCTCCCTTCCCTCCTCCTCCTCTCCCCTGCCTCCTCCCTCCCCCTCCCTTCTCTCCTCCTCCTCCTCCCTTCCCCCTCTTCCAGTAGGTCGGCGCGACCTTGAACGTAACCTTTCAAGGGTAAAAGGACGGATGGGAATGAACGTTTGTTTGTTCGTACGTAGTACATACGTGTGTGTGTTTGTGTGTGTGTGTGTGTGTGTGTGTGTGTGGTATGTGTGTGTGTGTGTGTGTAATGAGGTTTGTCAACACGTTTACAATATTTTGTAAACGTGATATACGTATGTAAGGCCACACACACACACACACACACACACAC
>JACEEZ010011965.1:20000-27500 GCA_016584305.1 Chionoecetes opilio | reverse complement strand
TGTAGGAGAGTGTAGCCAAGCTGTCCCCGCCATGCAGGATAGATAACAGGCCGCGCTGACGCCACTTCTGTCACCAAGCATGCATTGCGTCACCACTTTGTCCTGTGTGGTGTTGCGTGAGTGTCCTGGCGGCCTGCCACCACCACCACCTCAGGCCGCAGCCACTGTGCCTGAATGTGGCGCCGCCGGGCCATGGTACCGCCGCGCACGGGCTGGTGCTGCCCTGAAGGTGGCGCGAGGTCAGGTGGTGCCAGGCCAGGTGGCGCCGCGTCAGGTGGTGGCTGGCCTGCAGGTATGCCTCAGCGTGCCTATATTTACCGCAGGTGGAGGCGAGCGAGTCCGTGACGTACTGTGTGAGGGGCGGCGGGGAGGCGGGGGCGGTGCCATGCCGCGGCCCGCTGCCAGACCCAGCGCGCCCTCCCTTGGCCTCCTGGTGCGCGCCCTGTGAGCCCCGCAGTGGTACCTACGCCCTGCTGGGACTATCGCGATGCTGGTGGAATTACACCGTCGCCGACGCTATTAGTGACGTCATGGAGAAGGGCGTGGCCACCGAGTCTCGGGGCGTGACCGGGATGGGCTGGTCCCTGCCATGCAGTCTGTCTTCCCTCCTTGCCATGAACTGCCGGGCGCGGGCGGAGGGCCTGGCGCGCCGCCTGCAGGCCAAGGTGCGCCTGGGGCATCAAAGGGGCACGTCGTCCTTCGAACAGACGTCGCTGGTCAACCCCGGACCCGACGACCACTACGCCTCCATGGAGTGCCGCCACTCCTCCCTGGACAACCCGCACCAGGACCTGCTGGAGGGCTCCACGCTGCGGCCCATCCACGTGGTCACCTCCGAGCCTACGCTGCACCTGTGCCAGCCTGACCTGCTGCCCCACGAGCAGGACTCCGACGTGTACTACGACTTTGACCTTGCCAGTCCTGATGAGGAGCGGGAGGAACTAGGGCGGGAGCAACAGGGGAACCAGACAGAGAATGAGGAGCAGCGACGCTCCTTCGAGGAGCGTCCCGAGAGTGGCTGCGTCACCTCCGTCACGTCGCCCGTCATGTTCGACGACGAGCGGGAAGACGAGCACGAGGAGAGCGACGAAGTAGCGAGCGTCGGCTGTCCAGACCTGCTGCCCAACGTCGAGTCTGTCGTGTGCTCCCCGGACACCGATCTCCGCGCCGTCAGGCAAATCTTATCTTACTCATCCTTCGGCGACGCCCCGAGCCTGGGTGTGGAGTCCTCCCTCGGCGACGCCCCGAGCCTGTGTGTGGAGTCCTCCCTCGGCGAGGCCCCGAGCCTGGGTGTGGAGTCCTCCCTCGGCGACGCCCCGAGCCTGGATGTGGAGTCCTCCCTCGGCGACGCCCCGAGCCTGTATGTGGAGTCCTCCCTCGGCGAGGCCCCGAGCCTGGGTGTGGAGTCCGCCGCCAGTGAGCGAGGCAGCGAGTGTGCGGCGCGCGGGGGGCGGGGGGCGTGTGGTGATGCAGTGAAGGGCTTGGCGGGGCACCCGGGCACAGGGGGGGCGCCTGACGCCTGCACTCGACACCCACTGTGGGTCGCGTCGCCAGTCGCCAAGAGCGGGTCGTGTTGGTGCCACCACCACGCCCCGGGCACGCCGCCGGCCGTGCCGCGCACCTCGGCTGGTCGCCTTGCGTGCTACGCCTCCCCGACACCCTTTGACGCCAGCAAGAGTAACGGAGGGCCTTGCTGGGGCGTGCAGGGCAGCGAGGTATGCCGTGCTGAGGCCTGTGTGATGATCGATAATGAAAGTCATCAGCCAGACAAGCCAGGTCACCCCAACACTCTGGACACCACCAAGACTGTGTCCCCCCAACGCCATGAAGGCGCCGAGGCGTCCTCCCACACGGAGGAAGGGGATGCCCTGAAGAGTTCCCCGGGTAGCGGCGGTGGGACCGATCACGCTATTTCTGGCAGCTGGCCCCCGCCGCCTCACCTCTACCCGACCTCTGGGGAACACCGTCCCGCCGACATGGAGGCGCGGGACGACGAGGCCGACCTGCCACCCAAGGGGGAGGAGTCAGGCCTCGAGGACGATGCCGAGATGATCGAGACGCTCAACGAGGACCAGCAAGACAGCGAGGACGAGGCCAATGAGGAGGACATCGAGGAGGAGACTATTCTCACCGGCAAGTTTCGTAACATTCGCGGCTACAAAGAGCGCGTGCGGCGGCTCTCCGATGAAGTGGAGGACCGCTCGCCGCCGCTCAGCGTCCTCTGCTACGATGACCAAGACCTGCCTGACCAGGAGGAGGTGATGACGCAGGAAGCGGTGGCCACGGAGGAGGAGCCGCTGTGCTCCGAGCTGGCGTCGCAGCTGTTCGAGCTGCAGGTGGAGGATGTGGGCGTGCAGGTGGACGCGGCCGACGCCGAGGGCTCCAGCGACGACGCCGGTACGCGTTCATCGTCTGAGGAGACAGACCCCGAGAGGATCGAGGACTACAAGATGAGAGTCAAACGGTCGTCGTCTCTCAAGTGCGGCAAGACGCCGCCGGGCACACCGGGCCGGAAAAAGATCGTGCGGTTCGCAGACATGCTGGGCCTCGACCTTGCCGCCGTGCGGACCTTCCTCGGGGGCGGCGTGCCCCACGTGCCCCGCTCGGCCTTCTGGGACCTTCAGGGGGAGGAGAAGCGTTGCAAGGCGCGGGGCGTGGGCGCGTGTGCCGCGGCCCTGGTGGGCGGCGCGCCCCGGCGGGTCCTGACGCCCCTGTTCCAGCAGCCGGGCCTTCACGGTAACTTTCTGGAGCGCGTGAGGACTGGGCGGGTGGTGGTGGAGAGCGTGGACGTCGGCGACGACCTGAGCGTCCGCGGCGTGGTGCGCGTCCTCAACCTGGACTACCACAAGAGTGTCTTCGTGCGCTACACCTTCGACCAGTGGCGCAACCACCACGAGGTAAGTGTGGCGCGGGGCGGGGCAAGGGGGGGGCGGGGCGGGGGGCAGGAGGGGGATACTGGTGACCTTGAACAGTGGCAGGTGGGAGGCAAGGCGACGCACCAGCCCTGTAGTGCAGCCTTGGCAGTGAGGACGTGCTTATGTTGCTATGAGGTTATGTTGTTATGTTGTTATGAGGTTATGTTGTTATGAGGTTATGTTGTTATGAGGTTATGTTGTTATGAGGTTATGTTGTTATAAGGTTATGAGGTTATGTTATGTTGTTATGAGGTTATGTTGTTATGAGGTTATGTTGTTATAAGGTTATGAGGTTATGTTGTTATGAGGTTATGTTGTTATGAGGTTATGTTGTTATGAGGTTATGTTGTTATGAGGTTATGTTGTTATGAGGTTATGAGGTTATGTTGTTATGAGGTTATGTTGTTATGAGGTTATGTTGTTATGAGGTTATTTTATGAGGTTATGAGGTTATGTTGTTATGAGGTTATGTTGTTATAAAGTTATGAGGTTATGTTGTTATAAGGTTCTGAGGTTATGAGGCTATGTTGTTATGAGGCTATGCTGTTATGAGGTTATGAGGCTATGTTGTTATGAGGTTATGAGGCTATGTTGTTATGAGGTTATGAGGTTATGAGGCTATGTTGTTATGAGGTTATGAGGCTATGTTGTTATGAGGTTATGAGGCTATGTTGTTATGAGGTTATGAGGCTATGTTGTTATGAGGTTATGAGGCTATGTTCTTATGAGGTTATGAGGCTATGTTGTTATGGGGTAATGAGCTTATGAGGTTATGAGGCTGTTGTTATGAGGCTATGCTGTTGTGAGGTTATGAGGCTATGAGGTTATGAGGCTATGTTGTTATGAGGTTATGTTGTTATGAGGTTATGAGGCTATGTTGTTATGAGGTTATGTTGTTATGAGGCTATGTTGTTATGAGGTTATGAGGCTATGTTGTTTTGAGGTTATGAGGCTATGTTGTTATGAGGTTATTATGAGGCTGTGAATGTAATACCCTCAATAACACTATAGTCGCCACTGCACTAATGTCGCCAGGCTAATTTTACAGGCGCCATATGTTACGAATTTTAGCATCACTACAGACTAGGTATGCGCCACTAAAGACAGGTACAGAATATACACTATACTGTGCATGCCTCTTTATAGTGACACATACAAGTCTGTAGTGATGCTATAATGCGTAATATATGGCGCCTGGCGACATTAGTGCAGTGGCGACTATAGTGTTGTTGATGGGACATGGGAGTGAGGTGAACGTAACATGTTGGCATGGACTCAGTAGACAGGTAGTTAGTGCGGAGTTATTAGTGAGCTTTAAAAGGAGGCTGGACAGTGTTATGGATGGGGATGAAAGGTGGATGTAGGTAGTGTTAAGTAACAGGAACTACCACGTGTAGGTCTCCCAGCCTCTTGTAGCTTCCTTATTTTCTTATGTTCGTCTTATGTTCTTAACTGTTGAGGAATATCGATATCTAATGGTAATTTAACGCAACAGAATGAAAGAATTAACATTTGTATTTTTAGTCGTAGCAAATAAAAGGGAATTAGTAAATGTGATGGCAGTAAGTATGTGTGTGTGTGTGTGTGTGTGTGTGTGTGTGTGTGTGTGTGTGTTGTGTGTGTGTGTGTATATATATAGATGGACAAGTTATGTTGATGTTGCAGAACTATAATGACCTTGAGATCGCGACCTTGCAGAACGGAGAGAGAGAGAGAGAGAGAGAGAGAGAGAGAGAGAGAGAGAGAGAGAGAGAGAGAGAGAGAGAGAGAGAGAGAGAGAGAGAGAGAGACTTAGCATTTCATATGGGGGTGAAAGAACACCTTGAACCGGTCTGTATGGTGTCTGGTGTCTGGTTTTGGGTGGTGGCGGTACACACACACACACACACACACACACACATACACACACACGTACACACACACACACACACGTACACACACACAGACACACACACACACACACACGCACACACACAACACACACACACGTACACACACACACATATACGTACACACACGTACACACACACACACGTATACACACACACACACACATACACACACACACGTACACACACAGACACCATACCCTCCCGGGGATTTTTCACTTGACAAATTCGGGCGGTTACTGTCCCCCTTGAGCAAGGGGATGGGGGTGTGTGTTGTGTGAGGTCCCAGCATTGCCCAAAGATCGGTAATAATGAGCTCCAAGCTCGCACTGAGAGGGTGAAAACTGGCGATCGCGATCCAGCTCGCGTGGACAAGACCATGAGTGAACACACACACACACACACACACACACACACGTACACACACACACGCACACACACACACACACACACAGACACACACACACACACGCATACACACACACACACGTACACACAGACACACACACACACGTACACACACACACACACACACACACACAGGTCAAGATTGTTTGCACAGTTAAATTCTATATTATTGATTTTTTATTTCTTAAGATTTTTTATTATTTGATCTCAAGACATTTATTTCTGTTACTTTGAATTATTTTTTTTTCTCTCTCTCTCTCTCTTTCTCATAATGAAGATGATTAAGATTTATATTTAGATTCAAATGATGATGAGAGAGAGAGAGAGAGAGAGAGAGAGAGAGAGAGAGAGAGAGAGAGAGAGAGATGAAGGAAAACAATAATATTTTCATTCTCTCTCTCTCTCTCTCTCTCTCTCTCTCTCTCTCTCTCTCTCTCTTCGTACATACATCCAAGCGTTGACCTCAAACCATATTGAAATGACCTTTAACCTATACTAGCCTTGAGTCACTTTTAGGTCATCCTCATAATCAATAATCACCTTCCCCTCGCCTGCTTCCATGACCTTACCTCACCTGTATAATGACTTTGACCTTTTGTACTTTATTGGGAATTTACAGATTTTGATTGCGGATTATTAAAAAACGGCTGACTGGATGCAAAGGTACCTGGAACTGTCGCCGATCGGAACTCTCGCCGCCGTCGTCGAATGTTCCAATTCTAGATATTACAGGACCCAATATATACATTTAATCAAGTGTTACCCGTGTTTCTGCATTCAGGGATGAAATACTATCGTTAGCTTGATCAGTTAGGTTAGATTAGGTGCCATTGTCCAGGGCAGGTTAAAATTTCCACGTCGACGAGAGTTCTAGTTTGTTGTTTCGGCGAGAATTCCCATCGGCGACAGTTCCATAAACCGATGCATGAGAGTTTTAAACATCGATGAGAGTTCCATTCACCAAGGGTAGGTCATGTCTCACCAATTTATTGAGTTTTTATAGGAAAGTTTATGAGACGGCAGATAATGATAAGGATTATGATATAATATATCTGGACTTTAGTAAGGCATTTGACAAAGTACCACACGAGCGACTCTTAAATAAGGTTAGGGCTCATGGTATAGATGGGAAGGTTCTTCATTGGATCAGAGCTTGGCTACGTAATAGGCAACAAAGGGTTACAATTAATGGTTCCAAATCTGAATGGGGACTGGTGACAAGTGGAGTTTCACAAGGGTCTGTTTTGGGCCCATTACTATTTTTGATTTACATCAACGACTTGGATAGTGGGATTAGCAGTGATATCAGCAAGTTTGCTGATGATACTAAGTTAGGTAGGATTATTGGATCACAGTCTGACGTAAACATATTGCAGGGAGACTTAGATAAACTTAACGAGTGGGCAGTCAGATGGCAGATGGAATTTAATATTGATAAATGTAGCGTTATGAATGTTGGTAGAAAAAACCCTGGTAATAGATACACCATAAGCAATGTATCGCTGAAAAGATCAGAAGGTGAAAAAGATCTTGGAGTGAGGGTGAGCCCAGACCTCCGACCTAGGAAACAATGTATTGAGGCCAGAAATAGAGCTAATAGAGTATTAGGATTCATTACCAGAAGTGTTAAAAGTAGAAGTGCGGAAGTTATTCTAAAGCTTTATCTGGCTCTAGTCAGGCCTCACCTAGACTATGCAGTTCAGTTTTGGTCTCCATATTACAGGATGGATATAGTGTTGTTAGAAAAAGTGCAGAGAAGGATGACCAAAATGATACAAGGGATGCGTAACTTTAGTTATGAGAGGAGATTGAAGTTATTAAAATTACACTCACTCGAGAGACGCAGAGTAAGGGGCGATCTGATAGAAGTTTTTAAGTGGATAAAGGGATTTAATAAAGGAGAGGTAGGAAAAGTTCTTACGGCTTTTAACCAGGGTAGAACAAGAAGTAACGGATTCAAGCTGGAAAAGCGTAGATTTAGAAAGGAAATAGGGAAAAACTGGTTCACAAATAGGGTGGTGAATGAGTGGAATGGTCTCAGTAGACAGGTAGTTAGTGCGGAGTCATTAGGGAGCTTTAAAGGGGAGCTGGATAGGTTCATGGATGGGGATGAAAGGTGGATGTAGGTAGTGTTAGGTGACAGGAACTACCACGTGTAGGCCTCGCGGCCTCTTGTAGCTTCCTTATTTTCTTATGTTCTTATGTTCTTATGCAAAAAGTGACAACATATTGTTGATACACTCGATAATGGCTATACTCTAACTACATCAAATCAGGAATGATGAAAT
>JACEEZ010011965.1:0-15000 GCA_016584305.1 Chionoecetes opilio | reverse complement strand
GCCTCAACAGTAGGCGACCCTTGACTACTGAACACTGTAAACAAAGAAGACATTCGAGTGAGGGGCTTCGTGACCGAGTAAACAACAGCTTAACCCCTTCACGCCCAGAACGTAATTTCCATTGTACTTTGGGTGTACCATAAGACGATTTTTGTGAATGTAAGCAAGATTTTATAGACAAAACCTATTTAGTTCCTTGTCCACTAGCTAATTTGGTATATTTAAGCTACTTTTTTGTTATTTTATGGCCAACAACAGACGGTTTTATATATTAATGGAAAGATCTGGGCGTGAAGGGGTTAAGAACATAAGAAAATAAGGAAGCTACAAGAGGCCGCGAGACCTACACGTGGTAACTTGTGATGCCCTTGTTGCTGATGAAATATGGACAGTTGACGCCAAAGCTTCCATATAAATAGTTATTATCATTATTATTATAGCCAGTTCCTGTGTAGAAGCTGCCTCCCCCTCCCCTCCCCTCTCTCTCTCTCTCCAACCCGTCATCTTAACAGCTACCTCCCTGCTTACACACTTGTACTCTTCCTGTATAGCTCTACGTGATAGGGTAATTTACTTATAGATGAAAAGTATATGCAGACATAGTATGAATATGTACGTATGCTTAAATCTGTACAGTTTATGGTGAGTGTTTGTCGCGTTGAGGGAAACAAAAGATGTTAAATGGTAATTACCGTCAATAACACTATAGTCGCCACTGCACTAATGTCGCCAGACGAATTTTACGAGTTTTATCATCACTACAGACTTGCATGTGCCACTGAAGACACGTACATACTATAAACTACTGTGCATGCCTCTTTAGTGGCGCATATACAAGTCTGTAGTGATGCTAACATGCGTAATATAAGTCACCTGGCGACATTAGTACAGTGGCGACTATAGTGTTATTGACGGTAGTGTACATCTATACGAGGTAACCGAATTCCTGTGTAGCAGTTTAGTGTGCCAAAGTTTAGTGGTTAGTGCACTGGCGTTGTCTAGGAGCGCGCTGCCTCCCTAATACCTCACTCCTACAGTTGACCTGAGCCCAGACTTGTGGAGCGCCAAGCAGCCGCCGCCTCAGTGCCACTCTGGCTACCGCAGACACAGGTACGCTACGCAAGATGACCGCCGCTGTTTACATTAACCCCTTGAGGCCCAGAACGTCATTTCCTTAGATATTTGGGTAACATTTAGACGATTTTTAGTGACTATAAGCATTATTTTATAGATATGACCTGTTTAGTATCCTTATCGACTAACAAATTTGGTATATTCAGTTACTTTTTGTTATTTTATGGCTCGACAACATAGACTTTTTGATAGCCAAGGGAAGATCTGGGCGTGAAGGGGTTAAGGTCAAGTCGTGTTCACCTCCCATGTACCAGAAATGTTCATGTTATCGTATTATTTAGCAACAACTCCCCACGACAACCTGTGTATGTACGCGTGGGGTGAATTCATCCTCTCGCTGCGGTGCACAAAAATGTTCTGAAACGCCTCCCTCAGATCAGTAATCAAAAAGGTCTCAGGGAAGAATCCAGGTCACCATTACTACTCACGTTTCTGAAGGAGGTTGAAATATGATCTGCATTGAGCCGAGTCTATGCACAAGGCTTCGTCAGAGAGCCGCTGGGCAGGCTTGAGCACACACACACACACTCCACTATGAGAAAAAATGAGAAAAAATACAAATACAAACGTCGAAAGTATATATCGTTTAAGTTTTACAAATCTATAAATGTTATATTGTAAATCAAAAGACGTGAACCTGACGGCAGCAGAAACAGATGCAAGGAAACAAACACCAAAGCGAGGATTGCTTTGGAGAGTCGGAGGATCTGTATTTTTTTTTTTTCTTCCTTCGATGAGTCATGTTTCTTGGTGAACAGTCCAGAGTGATCGAGGCTCCCGCAGTGCTGGTCGCTAAGCATGCCCTCCATAAGGCTGGCTGGGACCGCTACCCTCAACAACACCAGAGTCGCTACTGCACTAATGTCGCCAGGATAATTTTACAGGCGAATATTACAAATTTTAGCATCACTATCAGACTTGTATATGTGCCACTGAAGACAGGTAAATACTTTAAAGTAATGTGCATGCCTCTTCAGTGGCACATACCAGTCTGTAGTGATGCTAAAATGCGTAATATATGGCGCCTGGCGACATAAGTGCAGTGGCGACTGTAGTGTTGTTAACGGTACCACCACCTTCACCTCCCGATGCTTAGCGCCCAAAATTGCACATCAGCAAACTGATTTTTTGCAACAAATCTACAAATTATAGTGTAAATTTTACGATGTAAATATCAATGGCCGATAACACACACACACACACACACACACACACACACACACACACACACACACACACACACACACACACACTCCACTATGATAAAAAATGAGAAAAAAACAAATACAAACGTCGAAAGTATATATCGTTTAAGTTTTACAAATCTATAAATGTTATATTGTAAATCAAAAGACGTGTACATATATATATATATATACATCACGTGTGACGCCTTTGTAACAAGACACGCTTACGTTTTTGTATGTAGAATGATGCAGCCGATTGTTACACCTGCAATGCAGCGACGTGTCCCGAGGCTGGAGCCGCAGGTAGCTACAAGTCATGTGGTGTTGCTACAAGTCATGTGGTGTTGCTACAAGTCATGTGGTGTTGCTACAAGTCATGTGGTGTTGCTACAAGTCATGTGGTGTTGCTACAAGTCATGTGGTGTTGCTACAAGTCATGTGGTGTTGCTACAAGTCATGTGGTGTTGCTACAAGTCATGTGGTGTTGCTACAAGTCATGTGGTGTTGCTACAAGTCATGTGGTGTTGCTACGAGTCATGTGGTGTTGCTACGAGTCATGTGGTGTTGCTACAAGTCATGTGGTGTTGCTACAAGTCATGTGGTGTTGCTACAAGTCATGTGGTGTTGCTACCAAGTCATGTGGTGTTGCTACAAGTCATGTGTGTTGCTACAAGTCATGTGGTGTTGTGTTAGGTGTGGTGGGTTACTGCCTTGTAGTCACGGAGCAAGGGCAGCCTGCACTCTATCAAAAGACGTGACATATATGTACTGTAGAATACGTGTGACCATTTGGTAAAAGAATGAATTTGTTGGTATGTTGATATGATGCGCCAGTGTTGTACATCACTCTTCACGCGTTGTCCGAGGACTGTACGACAGCCCTGTTCTACCATCTTTGTTTGCTACAGCTCCAGAATGGTAGTTGACTAGCCAAGTCATTGGTTTGTACAATCTGCAATGTGGTGTTGAAAGATGTTGAGAGTGCTACACAGTATTGGTGGTTGGTACCAGCGGCAGTGGGTTGTGACAAGTCATGTGGTGTTGGTACAATCATTGTGTTCAGTAAAGTCATCCATTGTGTCTATTAAACAGGGTGCCTTGACAAGTCATTGTGTGCATAAAGTCATGTGGTGTTCTACGGCATGTGGTGTTTATGCTACAAGACATTTGTGTTGCGACAAGTCATTGTATGTTCTACATTGGGTACATTGCGTGTGTGCTAAAGTCATGGGTGTTGTACAAGTCATGTGGTGATTGTAGAAAGTCATGTGGGTGTTTTGTAGTGAAGTATGTGGGGCGGTATGCTTGTAGTGAAAGAATGGGGCGGTCATTGTGTGATATAACGTAGGGCTGTGATTTGGTACTGTAGAGATATAAGTTCGGTGATTTTAGTAATATGTAGAGTGATTTGTACATAGTGGTCAGGCAGGTTGCATTGTAGTGCTAAAGTGGGTCGTGATGTAGTATATCATTCACGGCTTGTTTGTCTAAGAGAGATAAAATAGGCGTGATGTAGTGATACAAGTAGGGGCTGTATGTGTGTTATGTGGCGTTATCTGTGTGCTACTAATGTGCGCGTATTCTTAGTGTATGTCAGGCGGTGATGTAGAATATTGACAGTAAGGGTGTATTGTAGTGATAATCGGGGCTGTTATTGTACGACACTCATGCAATGAGGCGTGATTGTAGTGAAAATAGGTTTGTAGTGAATCGCATGTAGGACGTTATTTGTGTGATATGTCGGTGTTTGTGTGATATACTAGGCGGCAGGATGTAGTGAATGAACGCTGCCAGGCTTGTTTGGTAGTGAATATAATTAGCTGATTTATGAAATAATGTACAGAGTACGTCCTATTGTAGTCATAATTACGGTTGTGTGAATAACATGCTGGGGCATATTAGGAATATCATGTATGCGCGTGGTTTTACTGCGACTTAAGAGGCTGTATTTGTATGAATACTGTAGGGGCCGGGTAATTTCAGTGATATAATGTTGGGCGTTGTAACATTAGACGAGTTTGTAGTGAGTATAATGTAGGGGCGGTGTATTTGTAGTGAATATGTAGGGCGGTGTATTTGTAGTGAATATAATGTAGGGGCGGTGTATTTGTAGTGAATATAATGTAGGGGCGGTGTATTTGTATTGAGATATAATGTAGGGGCGGTGTATTTGTAGTGAATATAATGTAGGGGCGGTGTATTTGTAGTGAATATATGTAGGGCGGTGTATTTGTAGTGAATATAATGTAGGGGCGGTGTATTTGTAGTGAATATAATGTAGGGGCGGTGTATTTGTAGTGAATATAATGTAGGGGCGGTGTATTTGTAGTGAATATAATGTAGGGGCGGTGTATTTGTAGTGAATATAATGTAGGGGCGGTGTATTTGTAGTGAATATAATGTAGGGGCGGTGTATTTGTAGTGAATATGTAGGGGCGGTGTCTCGTGAAATGATATGATAGATAGGTAGTAAGAGTGGAAATTCTCACTCATTGTTCCTCGTCTTTATATTCTCAGTGTGTGTGTGTGTGTATGTGTGTGTGTGTGTGTGTGTGTGTGTGTGTGTGTGTGTGTGTGTGTGTGTGTGTGTGTGTGTGTGACTGCGTATTCATCTAGTTGTATTCATCTAGTTGTATTTTACAGGGCCAGAGCTACACTCGTATGGCCCCGTCTCCATATCAACATTTTTATCATTCATCCTTAGTGCTTTGTGTTGGCCGAAGCCACCACCCCGGAGAGCAGGTCACAAACCCCGGCTAACACCCGGTACCCATTCACTGCTGGGTGGATAGGGGCTCGGGTTTTTAAGAAGACCGCCCGTCTGTCTTCGCTCCGCCCGGGGATCGAACCCGGGACTTCTCGGTTGTGAGCCGAGCATGCTAACCACTACACTACGGAGTTCTCTAGTGTTGAACGTAGCGAACGTGTGTGTGTGTGTGTGTGTGTGTGTGTGTGTGTGTGTGTGTGTGTGTGTGTGTGTGTGTGTGTGTGTGTGTGTGTGTGTGTGTGTGTCAACCGCAGTAAAAGTGCATGCTAAGAATAAGTTGTGAGTAGAGTACGATGAGCCAGTCGGAGCTATTTGACCCCTGACCCCTTACTTCCGGGTTCATTGACCTCTAACGGTATTTTTTATTTGACCTCTTGACCTCTAACGGTATTTTACTTCCTGGTTCCCACAGAAACCTCTTGACCCCTAACGGAACTTTACTTCCTGGTTCCCACGCTTTTATGAATGGGTGTGTACTCCTGCATTGTACTATGCATTTAATGAATGAGTCACTACTGCAGCTGAATGGGTCACGTGGTGTACTCCAGTGACCTCTTGACCTCTAACGGTACTTTACTTCCTGTTTCCCACTGATGACACTCAAAGAGAAAGTTGTGAAACTTTTAAACATCCCCCCTTTATGCATCCCTCCCTCCCTTCCCCCCTCCCTCCCTCCCTCCTCTTCCTCTTTCCTCCCTCCCTCCCTTCCACGTCCCCATTCTTCCTCCTTCCATCCCCTTCACGCTTATTTACCTCCTGTTCCTTAATCATGCTCTCTCTCTCTCTCTCTCTCTCTCTCTCTCTCTCTCTCTCTCTCTCTCTCTCTCTCTCTCTCTCTCTCTCTCTCTCTCTCATAGTGGCGTCAAGCTTGTCTCAGCACTGAATGAATGAAATTTTTTGGAAAGTCATCGTAGTGAGGTGTGTGTGTGTGTGTGTGTGTGTGTGTGTGTTCTTATCTTACCTATTTGTAAAAAAAAAAAAAAAAAACATTGTACTGTAATATATATATATATATATATATATATATATATATATATATATATATATATATATATATATATATATATATATATATATATATATATATATATATATATATATATAATATATATAATATATTTTTTTTTTTTAGATCACTACTTCCATGTAGCCTTATTACTAGGTCAGGGGGGAAAATATAACAAAAGTTGTGCAAAGCTAATATATTGAAAACAACAAGAAAATCTATATTCCATCTTTTATATGATAAATACGAGAGCGGAAGGGAGTCTACCGCCACCGTCAGCCACCTGTGTCTGGGGGAACAAATAAAAAATTGTGAGGTATTCGGCTGTGATGATACTTTCTTGATTCGTATAGAATAAAATTAAATCAAGTATAGGCGTCCAGCCTCTGGCCCCTTCGCTTTTGGCTCGGTTCTTACGGCTGGAACGTGGCAGCGAGCCACGTTCTAGCCAATTATCTCATTACGCTAATTACTCATTAAGGGCTTGTTCTACGCAAAAAGTTTGTTACACAGACCCCCATTGATTTTGACAGCACTACTTACATGTCAAATTTCAGCTCAATCCGACAATATTTAGGAGTAGATATACACTTTTTGACTTAAACTTGGTTCCACGGGTCTTATGGTAAGAAGCAGCTCGCTTCGCTCGCTGCCAATTAAATTTTATTCTGGCGAACTACCTTCATTTATACGAAACTTTACACTCACAATTAATTTAGTTTCAATAAAACTTCTTTTTATACATGAAAATTACACCTTTGAATCTAAGTATGAGAGAGGCGAGCCCGCCACCAGCGACATATTTACTGAGGAGAAATCAGGGGTGAATATCAAGAGGTGCTTGACCGGACGGTAATTATAGAGGTGGCTAAGAAAAAAAAGGTGGATCGAGGAGAAAGTGTCGTAGCGAGGAGGTGACTGTCCTGATGACAATTGTCGCGAGGAGATAGGTGACTGGTGGCCGGGTGTAGGAGAAGGAGGGTTACTTAAATTATCGTTCAGAGCCAATCGCTATTCAAGGGAAGACGTGAAAGCTGCAAGAAAGCCAAGCTGTAAAAAAAACACAAAAAAAAACCAACCAGTTACAACAGATGGCGTCTCTTGTCAGTGTGCGCATCGTGTGCATGTGTACATTTGCTGGCCGGGAATTCGAGCACGTGGAGACCAGCAGGATGAAAGCCCTCACAACACGTTGTCACCTGCGCGTTCATGAAGATTACATGTCCTCCCACGCCTGTGAGTGTGATAGCCGCACCCGTCTTATACAGTGCTTATAATTCATGATCCAGCCTGGATTCCTCGCAGGCCTTAACAACACCGAGACCAAGAACGCCAGGATGAGTGAACAAGAGCATTGATGAGTTCTGTGCAATATGTATAAGAAGGAACAACACCAGCATGTTTATAATGTATTCCCTAAGGCCACAGCAAGGTAAGGACATCCGTAATAAGTGAACTAATAAAGTATCACTTTAGATCTTTCTAAAGTCAACTATGAATATGATTATGAACATAACTAATAGGTAACTATAATTAGTACAGGCTTGTATGTTTCGGAGACATAACAACTGTGTGTCTGGCACGATGCTGACTATTATGTTACCATGTTATGGACTTGTTATGTAGATTTAATTACCTTAATTTTTTGCCAACGTTTTTCATGACATGTTTCTCGACATGTTTCTCGATATGACATGTTTGGTGGCACCATTGCAGAGGAATATTTGTCTGGCATGGGTCATTTCCTACTCTGGGGAATGTATTCATTCAATCTAAGTTGGTTCCATGCGGTATCTTCAATGTTTGTGCTAGCCTAGATGAGTGGCGGGGGTCGTGGGGCTCACTTTAAGGGCTTCTGGCGGCACCATTACAGAGGAATATTTGTCTGGCATGGGTCATTTCCTACTCTGGGGAATATACTCATTCATGTAAAAGTGGTTCCGATCGGTATCTTCAATATCTATGCTAGCTCGAAATTCTGGCCCTTTTTGGTCCTTTTTGGCCCGTCTGGCAGGGCTAAAACAGCGGGCTATTCGTCTGGCATTAGTCATTTTACACTCTGGGGGATGTACTTGACCATGTAAAGTTGGTTTTATGTGGTATTTCCAATATCTATGCTAGCCCGAAAAAAAGGTCACTTTAAGGGCCCCCAGGGGTCACACCCAACCAGTGGTACCCGGCAGACGGCCATTTCAAAACATCCCACGCTACACCTGAGATGTCCACATACTCCAACATTGGTATCCTTCTCATCTAGGCTGAAGGCCCCTGGCTGCCGTTCTAAATTGTATTAAAACCAGTGTGCCCTGACAGCCCGCCCACCCCCGAGTGGTCCGCTCTGACCCGTCCTGCCGGGAGGATTATTACCCTACCAGAACCAAATCTAACCTCCTAGAACCTCCGGCGACATTACGAACCTCACCGAACCTTAACTTAACCTCCTAAAGGGTTGGGGGGCCTCTGGACGGGGAGGGTGTGTCTATATGCGCTATTAGATAATTATATATAATTTCTACAATATCTATATAAGTTGTAAAGGTTACGCGGAAGTGGATTAATACTGTACAGTATACTGAGCAAAATATAATATAGAAAATGTAAGTGGTAACGGCAGAAGCGACCGCGCAGTTCTCGTCCATTATAACCGACGAGAGTTCCATAAACAGTACCCAGCAGCCCATAGCAGCGAAATCATGCCACACTAACACTACACCTCCATGACTGTTTACCTTCACCACGGCATGGGAGTCTTTCATGGCTATCAGGCCACGGGTTCATACCAAACACTAATAATACTTCGACACTAAATTCTCACCGATCTTCTTCTTGTGACCTTTGACGCTTAGTATCGCTTCATAGGTCCTTATTAACTTGGCCTCCTTCGTAACACACTTGTCAACTCTTCCCTTGTCTCTTTCACCTCCTGGGAGGCTAAAACAATATCATAAGTTTTCAACGACGAGCAACGTTTGAGCCGCGGCGAGGAAGGCGAGTGACAGCTTAAGCCGTTTTCTGCGGGGGATTTTTGGTTGCAATCGAAAAAATTTCGGTTGCAAACGGTCACAACAACAACAACAAATGATTGCGGGTCGGGCCAATCATCCTTCCCTGGATGGTTGAACAGGGATCGAAATTTGAGCAACCGAAACATTTTCGGTTGCAATCAGGATCCCCGCAGAAAACGCCTTTAGTTATGATACTACTCCACTGTGGTACTCAGCCAGCCACCTAAGCGTGTGCTCCATCTTGACCTTACGTTTACCTATGCTGTACGTTAGGGGTTGATAATTGTAAAAAATGGAAGGCCATGAAATAAACTTTAATTTAAGGGGGGGGGGGGGGGGGCGATGCGTGTTACCTTCCCACGGCATGGGAGTCTTTCATGGCTAATCAGGCCACGGGTCATACAAACACTAATACATACTTCGACCTAAATTCTCACCGTCTTCTTCGTGACCTTTGACGGCTTGTATCGCTCATAGTCCTTATTAACTTGGCCCTTCGTAACACACTGTCAACTTCCTTTCTCTTTCACCTCCCGGAGGCTAAAACAATATCACTAAGTTTTCAACGACGAGCAACGTTGAGCCGCGGCGAGGAACAGGCAATGACAAGCTAAAGCCGTTTACCGCAGGATTTGGTTGCAATCGAAAAATTTTCGTCTGCAAACGTCACAACAACAACAACAAATGATGCGGTCGAGGCCAACATCCTTCACGATGTGACACAGGATCGAAATTTGAGCAACCAAAACATTCGTGCAATCAGGAATCCCGCAGAAAACGCCTTTCAGTTATGTACTACTCCCGTGGTACTCAGCAGGCGGCCTAAGCGTGTGCTCCATCTTGACCTTACGTTTACCTTGCTGTAGGTTAGGGGTGAAATTGTAAAAATGAAAGGCCGGACGGCCATAGAAAACTATTAGGGGGTGGGGTGGGTCCGATGAAGAGCGTAATATCGAACTAACAATGGAAAGTTAAAAATACACACGCGAAAATAACAAATACCGATACGTAATACCGGTATTATGTACGAATCGTATACGGTATCGTAATTGATTACGGTTTCAGGACTGTACCGGTAATATTACATTCCCAAACCGGTATCGGCAATTCTGAGTTTCTTGATACGCGACAACCTTAGTGTTTACACATACACAAACAAACACACACAAACAAACACACCACAAGAGCGACACACAACGGCAAACACACGACACACACACACCACATCACACTCAAAGTCACAAACACTTACACACACACACACACAACACACACTCAAAGTCACAAACACTTACACACACACACACACACACACACACACACACACACACTCAAAGTCACAAACACTTACACACACACACACACACACACACACACACACACACACACTAGGAAAACTAAACAAATATTCTATTGCCGGTTTTCCTGAAAGTTTGCCCGCGGCGGAGCAACAGTGCGGGGCGACGGGGCGGGGTGGGGCGGGACGGGGACGGGAAGGGACGGAAAGGGGACGGGTCGGGGCGGGACGGGGACGGGACGCATGTTCCAGTTCTCAATGTGAGTATGTGGTTTCCGAATGAAGACGCCTGGCTGCATCTCCGAAACTAACCATAGGATTTTCTCAAAAATACCTTCATTGTGATTCCCACGCAAAGTTAATCGTAGTCAACCGAAAATAACACAATAGTCGCCAAGACAACGTTTCTTTGTTATTTACAGACGTGTGGTGGCGTTAATACTTACATTTCTACATCCATGATTTCAAGAAAGTTAGAAGGGGCTATCTGGAGAGTCTGTGTCATTTTGTGTCTTTATCTGTGTCATATTATGGCTATAAATGAACAAATTACAAAAATAAAACCGAGTGGCGACGTTGATAACGGGCTACACTAAGGTCGCCATCTAGTGTTTATGTTTAGAGTGTCCTCCCGCCGTCGTCGTCGCCCGAAAAAAAACTAGTAGTGAAATTTGAAACCGTATATACTTGCAGATACAAAGCATAAAACAACGCTGAAACAGAGTAGATTATACAGTCATGCTATAAACTGCTGTGTATCATCTTCAGTGGCACATAAAAATCAGTAGTGATGCTATAATTCGTAATATATGGCGCCTGGCGACATTAGGGCAGGTGGCGACTAAAGTGTTATCTACGGTAGGAAACCTAACCTACCCTATCTGTAACCTAACGTAACCTAACCTGACGTGTTCAAGAGTAAACGCCACATACTCTTCCAGAAAACGGGACTATGCGGACGGGACGAGGGGGGGGGGGGTACATGGCGGGACGGAGCGGGGCGGGATAACAGTTTCCTCAAAGCAGTTTCCCGAAATTCATTTAAAGCAAGGTATTACTGCTTTGTTTATCGTTATTTTTTCGATCCACTTCAGTGAATTTCTGATTTGAAACATCTATGTGCTAGTAATTACGAGTCCAGCGCGTAATCAAGATCATGGATGTAACACACACACACACACACGGTCACGCTATCAAATTTTCAATGGGAAATCTAATAACGCTTGAGCGAGAGAGAGAGAGAGAGAGAGAGAGAGAGAGAGAGAGAGAGAGAGAGAGAGAGAGAGAGAGAGAGAGAGAGAGAGAGAGAGAGAGAGAGAGAGAGAGAGAGAGAGAGAAAGAGAAAGAGAAAGAGAAAGAGAAAGAGAAAGAGAGAGAGAGAATAAAAAAGCCTCGGTATATAAGGCAAGAAGCAGAGCAGCAGCCACACATTTCCTGCAGCCTTCAAAGAGAGAATAGAGTCTGCCGCTACAGAGCAAAGATGGTGAGTTGAACCAAAGACTACTCTACTCTATAGAATAGTCTTTGGTTGAACACAAGTTGATCCACACACACACACACACACACACACACACACACACACACACACACACACACACACACACACACACACACACACACACACACGCAACACGCATATAAGTCAATAAGAACATGAGGAAATAAGGAAGCTACAAGAGGCCGCAAGACCTACACGTGGTATTTCCTGTTACTTATCACTACATACATCCACCTTTCATCCCCATCCATGAAATTACCCAGCCTCCTTTTATAGCTCCCTATTGACTCCGCACTAACTACTATCCTACTATTGCAAAACGAGAGGTAAAAAAGCTAAAACCGTAACTTATACTTCAGAAAAAAATAAATCAAATCTTTATAACTTTTTTTCTGAACACAACTTGAAAAAAAACACTCACATAATTTCTCGGATCACAATACTAACCAGTGTAAACAAATATCAATATAGCATTCTAGGAGCCATGATTTACTTGTATGCAATAACTGAAGTACATATAGATACATATAGTATACATGAAGGGTCACATATTATATAGGGTATTATAAGGTCACACTAGTAGTGACGGTATTAAACCCTTGAGTCCCAGAACGTTATTTTCATTGTAATTTGGGTAGTACCATTAGACGATTTTAATGAATAGAAGCAATGTTTTATAGATATGACCTGTTTAGTATACTTGTCCACTAACTAATTTGGTATATTAAGTTATTTTTCCTAATTTCATGGCTAACAACAGACGATTTTATATAAGGAAAGATCTGGGCGTGAATGGGTAAATAGTTATCTTTCTTCCCTGTGTGGTATATAGTAATAGGCATCTAGTATTAGGTGGTTTATACTATTAATGATAATCTTGTTTCTCTCTGTGGCCTTAGCATCGAGGTTTATGTCTTCTCGTGGTGGTGTTTGTGGCCGTGTGTGTGACAGCCACTGCCCTGCCTCACACAACCCCCCCCCCCAAATGCATCAATTATTGCCCAGTTCCCAACGTACACGGCTCCTACATATGCTGTGACAACAGTAAGTATTTCTTTTTTATTACATCAAACAGGACTAATATAAAAATATAAAAATATATATAAAAATATATATGACCTTTGTTGTGACAGCTGATGTGCCGGCCTGTGATCTCACATGGCGTATTTATTTTGATGTAGGCCTATGTGTGGGTTTGAATTTCAATTGTACTGCAGGGGATTTCTGTGTGTGTGTGTGTGTGTGTGTGTGTGTGTGTGTGTGTGTGTGTGGTGTGTGTGTGTGAGTGTGAGTGTGTGTGTGTGTGTGTGTGTGTGTGTGTGTGTGTGTTGTGGTGTGTGTGTGGTGTGTGTGTGTGTGTGTGTGTGTGGTGTGTGTGTGTGTGTGTGTGTGTGTGTGTGTGTGGTGTGTGTGTGTGTGTGTGTGTGTGTGTGTGTGTGTGTGTGGTGTGTGTGTGTGGTGTGTGTGTGTGTGTGTGTGTGTGTGTGTGTGTGTGTGTGTGTGTGTGTGTGTGTGTGTGTGCGCGTCGCGCGCGCGTGCGTGCGTGGTGCGGTGTGTGTGTGTGTGTGTGTGTGTGTGTGTGTGTGTGTGTGTGGTGTGTGTGTGTGTGTGTGTGTGTGTGTGTGTGTGTGTGTGTGTGTGTGTGTGTGTGTGTGTGTGTGTGTGTGTGTGTGTGTGTGTGTGTGTGTGTGGTTTGAGTTAAAGATTGTGAAAGAGAATAATTACAATACTTAATTTCAATATCCTGGTATTTGGTAACTGAGGGGGTGAAATAATACCCCTTATCGCTACGTGTTTCTTAATAACAGCATCAAATACTATAAATCAATATACTCAGTCATAAGGAACTAGACAAACTTTCTTGGTTAAAAAGTTACGAGTAAGATAAGATAAGATTTTCATCCTATCTAGACACTTTGCAAGTACCAACTACAAGGTTATTGACTATACAAAGCGCCGCCACGTCAGCACGAACTAGTTACGAGTAAGAGGTACTTTTTTTTCCCTATTAGTTTATAATCTTTTTTTCTTCTTCTAGCAGATTACCTTCCTTGGTTATAAAGTTACCGTATAAGGTATTAAGCTATAACGAAAAACGCTATTAAGAATGAAGTCCTAGAACCCATTAGATTCCAAGCAGATCAGATCACCATTGTATTTTTTTCCCTCAGGAATATACGGTCTAAACTTTCCTTCTTTCTCTTTGTAACAGATAACTGTCCGCGTCCCATCTGTTCAAACTACGGGGTAGAGGTAAGGACACACACATACACACACACACACACACACACACACACACACACACACACACACACACACACACACACACACCACACACACATACACATACACACACACATACACACACACACACACACACACATACACCACCACACACACACCACACACACACACACACACATACACACACACACACACACACTCTTAAACACCCATAAGGATAAACGAGTATAGTGCATTTGTCTACAACTCGATGAATAGATAAACAAGGAAGGCAAGGTCAATACAGGATCTTCCTTACCTGTCTGTTTCCCCCGCAGAGGTGCAACAGTGACTACGATTGCCACGGGGGCGCCAAATGCTGCAAGGATCAGTGCCGGGGAAAGGTGTGCAGGACTTTTTACGGCTGATACCACAACCACTGCTGCTGCTGCTGATGTTGTTGTTGATCTTCTCTCCACAAGCACTGCTCCCTCAGCCATTGTTAATTGTTCGTCCTGGAAAGTGTAGAGGAGAAATAAATAAATCACAAAGATGAATCCACAGAACTATTATATAATCCTGCAATGCAGCTACAATGATATAATATAGTCAACTGTCACACGTAGTGATCATTTCTCAGGTTATTACTTACAGCTAACTAAACATGAAAAAACTTGTCGAAAAACGAACTAACTAGGAAAATATTTTTGCGATCGCAGACTTATCGAGGGGTTTTTTTTCTCTCTCTTTTTTTTTTTTTTTTTTTTTTATACTGAGTTACAAAACATCATACATAGTATGTTACCATGCACATTGCATAAAAATTGTAACATTTTATAGGCTAAAGGAGACATAATGGAACTTGGGAGCGTAGGCAGTGAGA
>JACEEZ010011964.1:155000-156278 GCA_016584305.1 Chionoecetes opilio | reverse complement strand
GGATAGTTAGTAGTATAGTAAGTAGTAGTATAGTGTAAAAGTAGTAGTATGATTAGTAGTAGTGGTAGAGTAGTAAAATTTGTAATGTAATATAATCTAATATTTCAGTTACTATCGATATCAAATCTATTATTACTATCAAAAGTAGTAAATCATAATCATCTTATCTTCCTATCATATATGTATTTTTTTTCATCCTTTGTTACTCGTCTATAAAGCGAAAAGAAATGAAACAACACACTGACTGAGGAGCGACTATAAATAAACGATAAGTTATGAGTCGCCTCTCGCACAATGCTCCGCCGGGCGACTGTGAGAGAAGAGCAACTGTTTGTCTTAATTATGGTGAGCTATGGTGGCTATGATAATGAGAGAGAGAGAGAGAGAGAGAGAGAGAGAGAGAGAGAGAGAGAGAGAGAGAGAGAGAGAGAGAGAGAGAGAGCATTATATAGTACACCCCCGTCAGTACATTCCAGAGCATGGACATTAACTCACCGATCGTATTAAGTAGCTCACGCCTTATAAGGTTACTATGCTTGCGTGTTAGGGTGTAGGAGGGAAGGTGTGAGGGAGGGCAGATAGGAAGGTAGGGAGGAGGAATAGGGAGCGAAGGTAGGGATGCAGGAGAAGTAGGAAAGGTAGGGTGGAAGAAGGAACAAAGCAAGCAAGATACAGACAGACAGACAGATCAATAGACAAACAGACGGACATACAGAGAATTTAGACAGACAGACATTTAGACAGGAACAAAATGGAGAATAGTCGTGCAGAACAAGACGAGCAAGAGACAGACAGACAAACAGACAAATAGAGACAGACATTCAGACAAGGAAGGTAGGGAGGTAGGAAACGTGGGAGAGAGGACAGAGAGGCAAGGCAGGAAGGAGAAAGGAGCAAGACAAGCAAGAGACAGACAGACAGAAAAGAGACAAACAGACGGACATACAGAGAATTTAAACAGACAGACATTTAGACAGGAACAAAATAGAGAATAGTCGTGCAGAACAAGACGAGCAAGAGGCAGACAGACAGACAGACAGGCACACAGACAGACAGAGACAGACATTCAGACATTCAGACAAGAACAAAAGAAAGGTAGGGAGGAGACAGGAATGGAAGGTAGACAGGAGGGAGGCACAGAATAAGCAAGATACAGACAGACAGACAAACAGACAGATGACAAACAGACAGACAAACAGACAGACTTACAGAGACAGACATTCCGACAAAGAAAAACTAGAGAAAAGTCGTGCAGCAAGAAAAACAGAAGAGACAGCA
>JACEEZ010011964.1:140000-147500 GCA_016584305.1 Chionoecetes opilio | reverse complement strand
GATGGAGATTAAAGTGAAGAAAAGAAAAGTCAATAAAAGATGAAATGTAAGAAAATACCAGATAGAAAAATGTCAGGAGAGAGAAAATGCATCAGAGCTATTCAGATCAAAACAAAACTATTTTTTATATGAATAGCAAGAGTAAAGGGAAATGGTTAGCTTATTTTTGTATGAAGAGGAAGAAAACCAACGATTGAGAGAGAGAGAAGAGAGAGAGAGAGAGAGAGAGGAGAGAGAGAGAGAGAGAGAGAGAGAGAGAAGAGAAGAGAGAGAGGAGAGAGAGGAGAGGAGAGAGGAGAGAGAGAGAGAGAGAGAGGAGAGAGAGAGAGAGAGGAGAGAGAGAGAGAGAGAGGCAACAGAGCTATTCAGATAAAAACAAACCTCGATTTTTTTTATGAATAGCAAGAGTAAAGGGAAATGGATAGCTTACTTTTTTTTGAAGAGTAAGAAAACCAAGTAACATGAAGACGCTTTTTTTTTTACATAGAGATAGGAATGCGGAATGCAAAAGAATAAAGCATGTAGACACTCAGAGTATCAGAGTAGTCTATAGCTGAGGCGAAAACCAATGAGTAGTTTGATGGATGTAAAAGAGGGCAGAACAAGAGCAAGATTGAGAGCAATAGCTTGTCTGTGGATCTATAAGGAGAGGCGGCAGGAAGGAGGCATGACTGGTAGCAAGTAGGTGTGTGAAAGTGGAGTGGCAGAATGGCAAGTAGAGGAATGTTGCAGTAGTAGTAGTAGTGGTGGTGGTGGTAGTAGTGGTAGTAGTAGTAGTAGTAGTAGTAGTAGTAGTAGTAGTAATAGTAATAGTAGTAGTAGTAGTAGTAGTAGTAGTAGTAGTAGTAGTAGTAGTAGAGATAGTGGTAATAGTAGGATATCAGATTTTGTAGTAGTAATAGTAGTGGTAGTAGTGATAATAGTAAAAGTAGTAGTAGTAGTAGAAGTAGTAGGAGTAGTAGTAGTAGTAGTAGTAGTAGTAGTAGTAGTAATAGTAGGAGTAGTAGTAGTAGAATATCAGGTTCTGTCTCCAGTAAAAGGAAGTAACGCCTATTTTTTTAAGGTTGGTGTAAAAATATGTATTGAAACTGAGGTGTCATATTTTAGCACGAGTTATTGAGCCAAAGCAGGAAATTCAGACATTGTTGTATTTTTTTCTATCTTATCTGTCTATCTATCTTTCTACCTGAGCGAAGGATTTGATTGCGATAAAAAGTTGATTTGGATTGTTGTAGGTAAACGACCATGTAAAGTGGTGATTGTGGTGGAAAGTGTCATGATGTTGCCATTCTATTGATTATTTCACCTGTAGTAGTAGTAGTAGTAGTAGTAGTAGTAGTAGTAGTAGTAGTAGTAGTAGTAGTAGTAGTAGTAGTAGTAGTAGTAGTAGCAGTGGTAGTAGTAGCGGTGGTAGTGCTGGTTGTGGTGATTTTTTTGGTTATATTTAGTTTTAGTCGCGGTGACCTCATTAGTGGATCCAAATTAGTATTGAATTATGTATCTCCTCCACATCAGCTACAAGTCTTGCAAGCCTTGATGTAGCGTGTACCAAAAGCAAGTTTGGATATAATTAATCAAAATCTTCAAACCTAAAAATACACAAGCCGCTATTAGCATTGCCCAACCCAAATGCTACTCCCGCGCACTAAAGAGAATCTTGTGTTCGACGCCTATAGTCTACTAGCCGCAAAGCCGCCCTCCGGGCGGCCTTTTTGGCTAGCTCCTGCGGAGGGCTATTGGTGGGCCTTCGGCCCACCACCTGTGTTTGGTGGGCCTTCAGACTCTCCAGATAACCCCTTCTAGCTTTCCTGAAATCATGGATGTAGAAATGTATGTATTAAAAACGCCAACCCATTCACATCACCCCAACCCATTCACTCACCCATTACCCATCACCCCCCACCCATTCACTCACCCATTAGGGCTATTGGTGGGCCTTCGTTCGGCCCACCAAACACAGACTCTCCAGATAGCCCCTTCTAACTTTCCTGAAATCATGGATGTAGAAATGTATGTATTCCCCCCACCCATTCACTCACCCATTACCCATCACCCCCCACCCATTCACTCACCCATTACCCATCACCACACACCCATTCACTCACCTATTTCCCATCACCCCCCACCTATTCCCTCACCCATCACTCATCACCCCCAACCCATCACCCCCCACCCATTCACTCACCCATCACCCCACACCCATTACCCATCACCCCACCCATTCACTCACCCATTACCCATCACCCTACATCAAGGTTTCCTCAATTCTCGCAACCCACATTTTTTTTCACCATTCTCGCTAATAGGCTACTAAAAAAAAAAAAAAAAAAAGTGATCGGATCATCTCATAAGTGGGCTTAAAACCTTCCCCTGGTCGAGCTGGTTCCAAAACTGTGACATATGATGGGATTCCGCCACGGGGGGCGGCACCTATCGCGGACAGACAGACACACACACACACACACTTTCGCTTATATTATTATAGATTATTATTGCTGCTATCATTGTTAATTATTATTGTAGTAGCCGATTTAAGAGTACCACCACCACCACTACCACTACCATCACCACCACCATCATAACTACCACCGCCACTACCCTCACCACCACTACTACTATTACCACCACCACCACCACTACTAATCATATGTTGGACGCCTGAAGCCGACCACTACTACGCCTACTATTATTGTTGTAATTAGTGTTCATTATTATTTTCAGTATTAGTTGTAGCAGCAGATTTGGTAGTTGTAGTACCACCACCTTATCCACTACCACAACCACCCCTACCACCACCCCTACCACTACCCTCACCACCATCATCACCACCCCTACCACCACCACCACCACCACCACCCACCACCACCACCACACCACCACCACACCCACCACCACCAACCACCACTACCACCACCACCACCACCACCACCACAACCACCACCACCACCACCACACACACCACCACCACCACCACCACCAACCACCACCACCACCACCACCACCCACAACCACCACCACCACTACACCACCACCACCACCACCACCACCACCACCACCACCACCACCACCACCACCACCACCACCCACAACCGCCACCACCACCACCACCACCCCACCACCCACAACCGCCACCACCACCACCACCACCACCACCACCACCGCCACCACCACCACCACCACCACCACCCACACCGCCACCCACCCACCACCACCACCACCACCACCACCCACAACCGCCACCACCACCACCACTACCACCACCACCGCACACCACCCACCAACCACCACCACCACTAATACTCCTATAAGTCCAGTCCCTTTAAAACCAACGTTCACTTCACACCAAAAAACACATACACACACACACACACACACACACACACACACACACACACACACACACCACCTCGTTGCAGAGACACTCCTAACCCAATCCTTTATGGACTTTGATCACCGCATCCCTCCCTATAGAGCCGTAAATACTATCTCCTTACTTATATAGACATAAATATGCGAGCGCTTCAAAAAATTATACCATTCGTTATGTCTATATAAATAAAGTCGCTCCAGAGTCGCCATAGTCACCCTTAAGGCCTTATATGATAGGGAGTAACTTTGCTTGACGACTATAAGGTTTACAACGCTCGCAAGATAGAGTTTTATGGCCTCGTTAATAATTCAAAATTGGCTCTCTTTTTTTTTTTGTGTATACTGGTCCCCTTCTGTTCGGTGCTCCTGTGTCGCTTAATCCCCCCCTCCTCCCCCTTACCCCCTGCCCCCTGCCCCCCCTGTTCCCCCTGTTCCCCCTGCCCCTCTGTTCCCCCCTTTCCCCCTGGTTCCCCCTTTCCTCCCAAGGTGATAGGTTCATTTCGACGTCCCTTGTGTGTGTGTGTGTGTGTGTGTGTGTGTGTGTAAATAGGTCGGGATGTGTAAAGGTTTGATGAGATCGGAACACTTAAGTCCCTCCTATAGACCCGCTTTGTAGTTTTATTTGTATTTAACACCTGACACTTCTACCCACCTCACGTCCTTCCTACCTCTACTTTCCTCCTCCTTGTCACCCCCCCCACACCCCCTCCCTCTTCCTCAACCCCCTTCCCCTTCTTCCCCCAACCCCCTTCCCCCAAACCTCCCTCCTCTCTTCCATCTACAGTCTTCCTCCTCCCCTCTACACTCTTCCCCTTCCTCTCTTCACTCCTCTCCCTTCCCCCTTCACTCTTCCCCCCTTCCCTCTTCACTCCTCCCCCCTTTCCTCTTCACTCCTCTTCCATCCCTCTACACTCTTCCCCTTCCCCTCTACACTCTTCCCCTTCCCCTCTACACTCTTCCCCTTCCCCTCTTCACTCCTCTCCCTTCTCTTCACTCTTCCCCCCTCCTCTTCACTCCTCCCCCCTTTCCTCTTCACTCCTCTTCCATCCCTCTACACTCTTCCCCTTCCCCTCTACACTCTTCCCCTTCCCCCTTCACTCTTCCCCCCTTTCCCCTGTTCACTCCTTCCCCTTCCCTCTACACTCCTTCCCCCTCCCCTCTACACTTCTCCCCCTTCCCTCTACTCCCCTTCCCTCTACTCCCTTCCCTACCCCCCTATATCCCCCCTCCCCCTACTCCCCTTCCCTCTCCCCCCTTTATCCCCCCTCCCCCCCAACCCTCCCAATCGTCTCCCCCTCGTCACTCTGTCTAATCTCCTTCCGTCAATCTCGTCACTCTGGATCTGGCGTCAACATGGCCTCGTAAATACTTCGCACTACATTAATTCTCTTCTTTTTTTGCTGTACCGCCCGGCCTAACAACTAACTGATCCTGTCTCCACCTCCTCCACTGCCCTCATTTTTAGTTACTCACCTCACCTTCCTGTCTCCATCTTAGCAATCTGGACCTACCTCTCCCCCCCTCCCCCCCGGCACAACCCCCCCCCCCCGGTACAACACCAACCCTCCCCCCCCTCCCCCCTCCTCCCCCCCTCACAACACCAACCCTCCCCTAACACCAGACTGTCTCTTGAGGTTGTTGATGGAATACTGACTTTCATTCGACAACTTACCAACGGTCTCAGATTCTCAGATGCATTCAGAGGGTTGTAATTCAGTTTTTGTTATGGATACTCAACACTACTGTATGAAGAATATAATTATTTAAGACAAATTGTGTATTAGTACCTGGCGGGATTCGAACCCGAGCACGTCTTACCCGCCTCACTATACGGATAGCACATATATACGGGGGAAGGATAAGTAAGGGTGCGTATCTTTTCCTTCACGCCCAGATCTTTCTATATAAAATAGTCTTTTGGTAGCCATAAAATTACGAAAAGTAACTGAATATACCAAATTAGTTAGTAGAAGAGGATGCTAAACAGATTATATCTAAAAAACATTGCTTATAGTCACTAAAACACGTCTAATGGTACCCAAATTATAATGGAAATTACGTTCTGGGTCTCAAGGGGTTAATCCTCCGTACAGCGAGGTGGGTAAGACGGGTGCTCAGGTTCGAATCCGACCAGGTACTGAGGCACTATAAGGAATGTTGTATTTTTGGCATTCTATTTGCATGTGCTATTTGAATAAAAAGAAGATTCATAATATATAACATGTACTGAAATTACTGTTGTCGTATAGCCATTTATCAGCATTCTCTTCATAGTCAGCATTATCATCATCATCATCGTCGTCGTCATCACCATCATCATCATCATCATCATCATCACCATCTTCATCTTCTTATCAAGTCATTTGCTGCTCAATCAGTTTCGCAAAAAAAAATTGGCATAAAGTGCTGTCAATGGCTCCTTCCTTTTCGTATGTCTTTTCTTTTCTCTTGTTATCTCTCTCATCTCATCTTCTCTATTTTCTTCCCCTTCCCCTCCTCTCCTTTCCTCGCCGCATGTATCTGCCTTATATGGAGCTACTTTTCCTCTCTCATATCTAGTTTTTTTTCATTCTTTTTATTCTTACTCATTTCTTCTTATTCCATATTTCTGTATTTTTGTTTCTGTATCTGCTCTCCCTGTGTCCATTACCGTGTTCGGGTTTTCCTCAGCGACCAGTAGAGCAGCGCGCCCACAATGCTTGCACCAAGATCTTCTTTTATATTTTTTTTGTCGTTTTGCTACGATGAATAACAAAGAAAGAATTTTGCTTGCGGTGCCTCCCTCCTCCTTCTCCTTTGCCTCCTCCTCCTCCTCCTCCTCCTCCGCACCAAACCGCTCCGCACCTCCTCCTCCCTTGACACCAAATTAGGCGGTAAAGCATATACTAGAGAAAACTGCGAACTCATACAAAGTGATCTCGACAAACTATCAGATTGGAGTGATAAATGGCTATTAAAATTCAATTCCGATAAATGTAAAGTAATGCATATAGGCAACGATAACCTCAAATATAACTATCAAATGCAAAATAAGTCGTTAACTGAAGTACAGCAGGAAAAGGATCTAGGTGTCATCATCAGTAATGATCTGAAAACCAGTTCGCATTGCCTAGCTGCCAGTAAAAAGGCAAATATGATGTTGGGCTTTATTAAACGTAACTTTGAACATAAAACTCCGAAAGTAATGACACAATTATACACGTCCTTGGTTAGGCCGCACTTGGAATATGCCGTTCAATTCTGGTCGCCCTGTTTCGTAAAAGATCAAGCCAAATTGGAATCAGTGCAAAGAAGAGCAACCAAACAAATTCCATCTCTGCGAAATTCATCTTATGAAGAGAGACTGCGGAAACTTAATATGTTTTCCTTAAAGGATCGTAGAATCCGTGGGGACTTGATAGAAACCTTTAAGATCCTAAAAGGTTTTGATGTCATTAATCAAGAGGACCTATTCGAGCTTTCAACTCAAGTGACAACAAGAAATAATGGTTTAAAACTAAACGGTCAACGTTGCATCACCGATCTCCGTAAAAATTATTTCAATGTTAGAGTCGTTGATCGATGGAACAAGTTACCAGCAAAGGTTGTCGGAGCCAACACAATAACTACATTCAAAAACAGACTTGACGCGCACTAAAGTAAATGGGTATTGATAGTGCGAATTCGTATCTAGTCCCCCGTATCGATTAGTTGTAGTGGTAGTGGTAGTTGTAGTTAGTATTTTTCATATCCTATCATTCTGCACTATGAAATTTCCATGTTCCTATCCTCTTTAGGGACATGGTATCATTTTCCAACTGTTTTCTTACAAGTAGTTGATAGTTAGTAGTATGTAGTTCAGCAGATACCCTCGCTATGGACCAATAGGTCTCCTGGTGTCTGTTACTCCTATGTAATCCTATGTAATCCGCCTCCTCCTCCTCGCAATGGTTGTCACTCGTCCATCACTGACAAAGAACCAACCTTTTTTCATGTGTGTGTAATTCAAAAGTCTACGTCTCATCATGGAAAAGTTTCGACGATAAATAAAAGAAACTGAGATTCAAGATTGCGACGGCTTTTTTTCTTTCATTTTTTTATTGGTAAATATTCTGAATCTCGATAATCATGAATCTTTGTTGTTATCGGTGA
>JACEEZ010011964.1:132500-135000 GCA_016584305.1 Chionoecetes opilio | reverse complement strand
TCCTTTGCTATATAAAATCGTCTGTTGTGAGCCATAAAATTAAGAAAAGTAACTTAATATACCAAACTAGTTAGTCGACAAGGATACTAAACAGGTCATATCTATTGAAATATTACTTACATTCATTAAAATAGTCTAATGGTATCCAAAATGCAAAGGATATTACGTTCTGGGTCTCAAGGGATGGATACCATTTTTGGCTCAGCCTCGACGGACGATGATTAATGAAAGCAAAAATGTTTAGACCAGTTAACCTCTTATCTAAATGTGTGTGTCAGAGAGAGAGAGAGAGAGAGGAGAGAGAGAGAGGAGAGAGAGAGAGAGAGAGAGAGAGAGAGAGAGAGAGAGAGAGATGATTGCTGTCCTCAACCACCATATACGTAGATAAATGTTTAAGCTCTGTTTTAGGGGTGAGTCATTTAAGATCTGAAAGATTGTGTGTTTCAGCTTGACTAATTGTGTGTGCGCGTGCGTGTAAGTGTATATATGTGTGTGTGTGTGTGTGTGTGTGTGTGATGTGTGTGTGTGTGTGTGTGTGTGTGTGTGTGTGTGTGTGTGTGTGTGTGTGTGTGATTGTGTGCGTGTGCGTGTGCGTGTATATCTAACAAACAGACAACGAAACGTAAATTCATATCTCAAGAATCAAGTTTTTGGCGTTTGTCGAAAACACTTGTAGATCCAAACATCGAATTACTTTTCATTATAATTCATTTACCTAACAGTTAGCAAGAAAATCCCTTCGTACTAGCAGACTGGTGCATATATAATTATACATGGAGGTAGGTAGATATAGATAGGACCGTAATTACAAGGCTATTTCCAATTTGCATAAACTATGATATAATTCTTCTTCAGCCTTACCAACTTACCTTACCTTACTAACCTGCGGGCTTTTTTTGTGCGCCCGAACAGAGAAATATTAAATACAATAACTGCTCTCTATATTTAACCCAATAAAAAAAAAAGGGAGCCATGATATATTTTCTTAATTTTTTTTTTTTTCATTCTTGCGCCGTAAATATAACATACGGACTTTTTTGTGCATCTGAAGAGAGAGAAATATCGAATAAAATCACTGTTCTATATTTAACCCAATAAAAAAAGGGAGTCATGATATATTTTCTTCATATTTTATTTTCTTTCATTCTTGTCCCATAAATATAGAAATTGGTGTTATTTTTCCCGGGTTTTCTTCTTCCTTCTTTCATCAAGGATTTTTCTTTTTTGTCTTGTTTTATTTTTTGTTTTAAAGTTATTTATCTCGATTTTCTGGAGGGCGTCTAGAACTTATTATCTTTGGTGTATGTGAGTGTGTGTGTGTGTGTGTGTGTGTGTGTGTGTGTGTGTGTGTGTGTGTGTGTGTGTGTGTGTGTGTGTGTGTGTGTGTGTGTGTGTGTGTGTGTGTGTTCGTACCTGTGTTTATCTGCATCACATCTTAAGCCAGAGTTGCATTTTGACCGACGACACTCTTACACCGTTATTAAGATTGTCACTTACTACCACTTACCTGTGTTAAAATAGATCCGTAGAGATATATAGAGTAGACAGGTAATCTAGGTGGAGTAGTAGTAATAGTGAATTAGTGGCGTAATGGGTAAACAGGTGATCTAGGTGGAGTAGGGAGTCAGGGAAATTATGAAATAGATGATGAATATGATAGATGAAATGAATAGAGTTAGACAGATGATCCAAATGGGGTAGGGAGTCAGCAAGGTTACATAGGGGCATCTCATTACCTTGCAACACCCTTACGAGACCCTCTTGAGATCCAGGATAAGATCGTAAATCCATCCACTCGTATCTTATCCACGTGGACTTACGAGCATAAGTTGCGGTGAGCCTTGTAAGCCAGAGCGTCGAGTATGTTATTAAGATGCGATCACCCGATGTTCCCGGATAGCTGAGCGGCGGCGGCGTGACGTTCTGAGGTAACACGGGGGTCATTTAAGCGTTAAAGACATGTTTTAATCCCTGTAACTTTGGCGTGTAATGGAGATGTTGTGTGTGTGTGTGTGTGTGTGTGTGTGTGGTGTGGGTGTGGGTGTGGGTGTGGGTGTGGGTGGGTGGGTGGGTGGGTGGGTGAGTGAGTGAGTGAGTGAGTGAGTGAGTGAGTGAGTGAGTGAGTGGGTGGGTGGGTGGGTGGGTGTCTGTTTTGTGTGTGTGTCTGTGTGTGTCTGTGTGTGTGTGTGTGTGTGTGTGTGTGTGTGTGTGGGTGGGGTGGTGGGTGGGTGGGTGGGTGGGTGGGTGGGTGGGTGTCTGTGTGTGTATGTCTGTGTGTGTATGTGTTTGTGTTGTGTGTGGGGGGGGGGGGGGTGCCTCTGGATTTCTTTAGTAATCTCAGTACTTTTACCATCTTGATTTTCCGCCTAAAATACGTAAACAATGTGAATCAGTAAATGTCTAAACTTGCTGCTTCGTTTTTTTTATCTTTCTCTTCAAGTGAGTTGAGTTGTGAAGTTTAGTAGTTTAGCTTAGTAGTCAAGTTTAGTAAATGTCTAAA